>JAULKK010326371.1:0-11125 GCA_032355705.1 Rubia peregrina | reverse complement strand
GGGAGAGTTCGACTTCCGACATGGTTGGGTTGGGTTGGGGGAGGAAGAAAGATGGGAGCTTTTTCAGTGAGAGTGAGAGTTGCAGAGTAGGGTTTATGGGTGAAATGGTAATAGAGGGAGGAGGGAGGAGGGAGGAGGGAGGCAAGAAATGGGTTTGGAGGGGACAAGCTAGGGTTTAAGGTCTTTGTCTAGTTTGGCAACATACATGAAATTTGGGCTATTAGGTCTTCCAAACATCCGACGTTTATGGTTCAAACTACAGGTATGAATGTGGCCTTTTGTAGATGGGCTTGGGGAAAAGTTTGAGAGACAATATCAATCTTCGGATAATTTTATCGTTAAATCACGTCATATATTTTTACCTTTATTTTTTTGATATTTTACTAAATTAAAGTATGATACTAAACACGTTTGACGTTTTCTACAATCATGTTATTTACTGAAATTTTGCATCCTAAATTAGCGTTTATGCGACTGTAAAATTTAGGACGTAAAAAGGTGATTTTTCCGGCAAAAATATCGTCAAAATGGGCGGAGGACCAAGTGGTGACCAACGTCCCTTTTTTAATCATCCACACCTAGCTGCCAGCACATCATTTACCCTCGACCCCATAGCAAGTCATCCTCACCTTGCATATAGAAATCCATACAATCATGACCTTCTAGCAAGTCATCCACTATCGACCTTCTGAGAAGTCATCCACATCCCCCACTAGAAATCCATTCGCTCACGGGCTTCTATCGAGTCATCCACCACCTGTCGTCTAGAAAGCCATCCACACCCCACCGCTAGAAATACATCCATCCTCATCCTTACAACAAGCCATCCATAAATGGTCATTAGCAAACTATCCACCATTGCCGCTTTAACAAGTCATTTTCACCCAGACAATAGGAATCCATCAACCATCGGCCCTCTAGCAAGCCATCCACATTAGAACCCTAGCAACTCATCCACACTGGGCTCTCTGAAAAGTCATTCATACCCAACCCCAAATAATGACCCTCTTGAAAGTTACTCATACTTTCCGCTAGCAAGTCATCCATTCTTGGCCTCTAGAAAGCCATCCATATTCGAACCCTAACAACTCGTCCACCCTTGCCCCTCTGAAAGGTCATCCACACCCAGTCCCAAATAATCCATCAAACCCCCGCCCTTTTGAAAGTTATCCGATTCTGGCCGCTAGCAAGCCATCCATTCTTGGCCCTCTAGAAAGTCATTCACATTCGAATCCTGAGGATGAGATTTTCACCAAAGGAATCTCTGATCCCTACTTTGGGACTTGATTTCAACAGCCGTCGCGATTCCCACCAGGTCCACCACCAATGCCGAGGTCAATCTTGCCCAATGGCCACTTACCAAATAGAAACTTACCAAATGGCAATCATTGCAATAGGGGATATGTAAACCTAGGGGTTGATTCACAGTCGCTGAATGAGAACCTTGACATAAATCTAGGTCAATGGTTTGAAGCGATAATGATGACTGATCAGGAAGTAGATCAAGATACTGAGTATTTTCCCAAGCCGCAGCAGATGGATCTACAACAACATGACACATGTCAGAAAAATATGATGGAAATATGGCGGAGAACATGGATATAGAATAGCAAAATGGGAGATCAGCCTTAAATGGTAGGCACATTTTGAGGACATCCTCATCCCGGTTGTAAGAGGGAAGAATGAGTTGTTAGCAGAGATATTTCTCGAGCCACCGGCAAGAGCTAGAGAGCTCAGCCTAATTCCCATTCAGTCCCGACAAGAACTTATCATCATAGATGGCACAAACTCTAATTAGGCCAGTAACAAAAGTAGAAACTCTAGTGTTAATATGGAGAGATCTTAAGAAGCTGATGATGTTCAAGGAAAATATCAGACCAAAGAAGAAAATAGGAAAACGCCTGACGGCGATTCATTACAAGAACTTATGCAAAATTTTGAAAGCTAAATTCTCTTCCAGACTGAAAGCAAAGGTAATGAGAAAGATGCATTCGGCTATGGAAAAGGAACTGACAATAAGAAGAATTGTGAGATTTCCATTTCAAAGGAAATGCTGATGAAAAAGACAAGATGGGGATGGAGCTGGAAGTGGTGTCAGGACAGAACTGGAGCCCAAGTGCTGATCTGGCTGCTTTTTCAGTGGTGTGCAACACCCAGCTTGTTGATGAGTCATTCAGAACCAATCTCGATTGAGAAGAAGAATAAAAATGTATATGAGTATATGGACCACTAGAGAACTAGGTCACTGGATGAGACTTCTGTAGAAGGGGAAAAGCAGAGAGGGAACCATCTGTAGGGAAGACCTAAAAAGAGGATTAAAATTTTCTTTCATCTTTTTGGAAAGACAAAATAATTGGAGCTGGAGGATGCACTGTCAAACAACGCTAAGGAACCTAGAGAATACAGCAGCAACAGTAAAAAAAGTAAGGCTATCAACTTGAACCTACCAATGAAGGATGTAGAAGAAGGACCACACAATTCATCTGTGGCCTTCGAAAATTGTGCCAAATCAGTTTCCCAGCCAGCCATGATGACATTAATGTGGAATTGTACATGCTTTAATAACACCCCTAAGAAGATAATGGTTAACCGATTGATAAAACAATGGAAACCATAATAATCTGTCTGTTTGAAACCAGCGAATCAGATTAAGAGTTTAGCAAATGGAAAGAAAGTACACACATCCCAAACATTTCCATTGTTGAACAAACTGGGAGATCAAGAGGACTGGCTGTGATATGGAGTGATCATTTAGATATTAGCATCTTAAGTAGTTCAATAAGTACGTCTTTCTATTAATATCAGATTGGGGCAGTAGTAGTTGGTGTCTAGGATTTGTGTATGGTCCCTCAACAGACTCAAGAAAGTCTAATTTCTAGGAGTGTGTTTAAAATCTTACTTTATGGATTACCCAGCTGTGTTAGCTGGTGATTTCAACACTCTGTTATCAAAAAGAGACAAAAGGGAAGGGTTTCCTGTCACAAACAACAGAACTTTGCCGTTGAGGAATCTGTTTTAGAAACATAACCTCAAGGAAGTGCCTCATAAAGAACTATGGTACACATGGTCCAACAATAAAGGAGCCTCAAAACTGATCATGGAAAAGCTTGACAACACTTTCATGAATCAACAATGGGCAGGTCAGTTTCTCTAAGCAAGGGTTAATAACCTCCCTATTGTCTTCTCGGATCATGGTTCTATGATTTTGTATCTTTGGGATAATCAATTAAACCCCAAAAAAATCATAAGGTTTGAAGCTTTCTGGGCTAAGGTTGAGGTGACAGACCAAATAGTGCATAGAGTTTGGAATTCCATTTTGCAGGAAGTGGAAACAGAGAATCTATCTGGAGTTCGAATTTAAACTAGAGGTAGCATTGAAACATTTGTGTAACTGGAGTTCGAATTCCTTTGGAAATCTTGAAAAAAAAAGCTTAAGACATCATACACCAAACTTTAGTTACTGTAGCAAGATGAAAACAATGTGCATAACACAAGTTAAATCAAAGAAGCTTGCTCTAAAGTACGAGGTCTGAAACAGAAAATATCAGATTATTGGCAGCAGCGAGCTACGGTTAACTGGATGAGATTTGGAGAAAATAATAAGAAAGTTTACCATAAGTGGGCATCGAGAACGAAGAACAAGAATCAGATACAAGGAATCTACACAACATTCGGGGGATGGGTATCTTATCAGAGCTTGATAGCACAGGTAATCACGGATCATGTGAAAGAGTTTTTTTGTTCAACCAGGATAATATCCACCATGGCTTGAAGGAGATACTATGCAATAAGACTATCTTCTTCAGAACCACAGAAAACTAAGTGACGAGCAACTAACTCTTCTATTGGCACCTTTTGCTAGGAAGGAAATCGGGGAAGCTGTTAAATGAATGAATTCATGGAAATCGCCAGGGGAAGATGAATTACCTGTAAGCTTTTATAAAAAAGTATTGGAGGATAATTAGAAATGAGGTGCTAGACTCGGTGTTAAAGATTCTACATAGGGAAAGCCAACCACTTCCTTGGAATAAAAAACAACTAATTCTGATACCCAAAAAGATGAATCCTTCATAACCCTCAGATTTTAGACATGTGTCACTTTGCAATGTCAAATACAAGATAATTGCAAAGGTACTGGCTAACAGGCTCAAGAAGCATATCTCTGATATTATCTCTGAGGGTCAAAATGGTTTCGTTCCAGGCCATAACATTTCTCAGAATATCTTAATTTCTCATGAAGTATTGGAGTTCTTAAGAAAGAAGAAGAAAGGGGCTCAAGGTTTTGTAGCCATAAAACTGGATATGAGTAAAACGTATGACCGAGTCTCATGGGATTTTCTAGAGAAAGCACTACAAGCTATGAACTTTCCTAATCCATAGATTGATCTTATTATGGAGTGCATACAAACAGTGTCATATCAAGTGATTGTTAATGGCTCTCACTCAGCCTTTTTCATCCCGAACAAAGGACTGAGACAAGGATGCCCTCTATCTCCATATCTTTTTATCATTTTGTAACAATACATGTCTTCTTGCTTGGAATTAAGGCTCAAGATAAACAATGCTTTGGGAATTTCTGTATCAAGATTAGGGCCAAGAATCAGTCATCTGATGTATACAGATGACTACATTCCATTAACAAAATGTACACACTAGGAAGTAAATAGTCTAGCAAAGAATATTAATCTTTATGCGAGGTTCTTAGGGCAGAGGCTAAATTTTGACAAATGCTCAATCCAGTTCAGCCCAAATACTAATGCATGGATACAACAATACAAAGGTACACCTTAAATATCCACAACCATGGGATATGAGGTAAGTACCTGGGCATGAACATTATTTTTGACACATTAAAGAGAGCCATTTTCCAGAATCTTGCAAAAAAGTTTGTTGAGAAATACTTATCATGGAAAGCCAAACTTCTCAACCTTCTTGGGAGAGTTATGAAAAACTAGTTTTACCATTTTAAATTAACTAGCAATCCTATATATTCCAACATAGTCTAACTTAACCAAGTATGTAAAGTAAATAATGCACGAGACACATAACTTGTTACGCAGTTTGGTGAAACTCACCTACATCTGCGGGGCCTGACCCAGTTTAGAATAAATCCACTAATCAGAGATATAGTACAAGGTACACCATACAACTATACTTATCTTCTAATTACAACATGGGGATTTTTCAAGCTCCCCTTGCTACCGATCTGCCTTGATCAGACTCCCTCTAACCTCAAAATTTGTCGACGCTAGATCTCCTCCTCCCGAGGAATTAAGGCATACATTCTGAACTTTGAACAACATGTCGTGTATGTTGGAACATATAGTTTCTGGATTTTGCAAAGCTTCTCGAAAGATAGAAATTTGATGTGCAGATTTTCTCAATTAATTTATCTCTCCTGCAACCGTATAATGTCCTCTATTTATAGTCCATTGGCAGATCATAATTGCTCCATAATATTCCTATTCCTTATCTACTTTTGAAGCATATCCAAATCCCATAAATAAAAGGATTTTCCTTCTCTCAACTATATCATAATATTCCATAAATTCAATTCCATAAATGCAGGAATTTTCAATAAAAATATTATTCTTCTAAACGGCTGAATCAAATATTGCTAAATCTCTAATTTCCATAAACCAAATACCATCTCAATATTCTTCTCACCAAATCTGATCTTCCGCGGTGTGTCCCAACATGGAATATTTTTTCTTTAACACCAGTTCACAAATGCCAACACAATAGTCCATGAGATGCATATGACTTTACAATCTTCCCCTTTGGCATTTTGTGGACCCAACCATTTTGGACTAATAAAACAAAATAAAAACTTTCATCCTACATAGTCATCAGAATTCTAGAAATCCCCAATGTTGGAACATACGTAACTCTGAATTAATAAAAACAAAGAAATCTTGAATATTCCAAAAATAAACCATTCTCTCCCCCTGGAGCCAATAAACATGTCAACGTCTTAAAATTAAGAAGAAAAAATATGCAAAGTTGGCTCCCCCTGAACCTAATAATAGTCCTCCAGCAATCAATCATGTTCAGAAGCAGTGCCCTACACTTCCAAACGAGACTTTTCTTCTTCGAGTTTGGCCTTCTCTAGTTCTAAGATAGCAATATGGATAGCAATAACACCATGTCTTGCATTCACATCTTTTAACTTAGCTTGCTTGTCTCCATGAGCAGAACCAGACTCGCCATATTTTGACTTCCACGGTAAATCCTTAACTTGCCTTAGACGAAAGGTCTTCTTATTCAGCTTTAGTGGCTCAGTCTCAATGATCTCATCCTTGGGCTTTTCTTTAACACGTTCACTCATCACCAGTGCTGAAATGATGCACGGTTATACTAAGGCATGCTTTGCCTTTGGAGAGATAGCTTGACAGACAATGGCATGCTGTATGAGGAGGCCAAGGTTTACTGGCCAGTGTGTTCCAACAAAGTAAATAAGCCTAGCCATTTCTCGAGTAAGGGCTTCTATTTTTGAAGATGACATCCAGCAGTTTACCGCCACCTGATATAGCCCAAAAAATCTTGAAGTCAAGCACGAAGCCTGAGAATTACCAGTGACCACCCATTCAGTCTTCACGCCACCCAAAATCTCTGTCAAAATATGATCATTGGAGACCTCCATGCCTTTATCAAATACTCCAAAATTTGGAGTTTTCAGCCCCAACAACTTGTTGATCCCGTCAGCCGAGAAATTTACTATTTTTCCTCGTACATATACCCTATCACTCCAGGGTGAATCTTCCCCAAAATTATCAACCATCAAATTCGAATAGACTTCACAAACAATCTTCCTGTTGTAGTTTAGGAATCCTGTGGCTGCCTTCTTCATCCCAACCAGCTCAAGAAAATCTAAAAAACCACTAGGTTTATATGCTACCAGGTCAACGGGTCTCTCAGCTATCACTTTTCTCTGAGCAAATACGTCCCCCATTTCTTCACAATTTAAAGCATAGTAAGTCTCAGAGAGTGCTTAACTTACTGGTGGAGGGGCAGTATTGATTTCTTCTTCTTCTTGGGTGGGGATTGTGCAACCTTACCCTTTTTGGTAGGCTGAGAAGATTCATCCACATCAATCTTCCTCTTAGATTTCCTGTTCTGGATATATTCATCCTGAAACTCATCACTGGATTATACAAGGTCTGGTTCTTCCTCGGCTTTCTGTACCTCGGTGTAGGGTGTTCCAACATGTCGTGCCTGTGTTGGAACATACGTCCCTTCTTTTTCTATTTCTGCAGATTCAGTTACAAGGTCTTCTCCCCCCTCTCCAAACTTTCAGAATCTTCAACGGCTTCATTATCATGCATAATAAAATCATGATCCTTTGCTCCTTCCTCAGCAGCGCCAGAATCGGTATCATCCACATCCATATTCTCTGTTGGCTGGTATGTTGGAACATACACTGCTTCAGCATCATCATCACTATCTGTAATCATAATCAATGGGGACTCTACAGCCCTGAGCTCCTTTATCCTTCTTGCATTCTCATCATCAAACTTAACTATCTTCATCTTATCAGAAGATTTCACCACCTTCAATCTCACAGCCTCTTCATTAGAGATTTCCTCTATTTTTCAAAACTTTTCTTCGGAATGTAGCAATAGACATGGAACATGTCTTTGCCCCTATATTCTTTATACTGGCCCCTCGGTAGTTACACATCAAAGCACTCAATATAATACATATCTTCAATGTCTCCAGTTAAAATCGTCATCCATTTTAACGTCTAAAAACTCAACCTTCAAATCCTCTAAATTCCTTAAGTCAATAGGAATACGTTTTTCTTGAATCCATTTAGCAAAATCATCTAAAGAATCAAACACATTATCATGCCATACTACTTGAGTAGATTTCGAGACAGTTACCTTTTGGTACTTCGGTTTATCATTGCTAGATGCCTCTTTCACAGGTTTAGCTGAGGTCAATGCTTCCTTCATGCTAGCTTTCTTCTCTAGTTCACTATAAGTAAGAAGAATTGGTTTTTGAATTCCGGCCTTTGTAGAGAATTTTGGGGTGTTTGTGGATTGCACAAACTAAGGTTGGTAGAATATCTTCCAAGAAATTGAGAGTTTTGATAGAGGTGGGAGAATGCAGTTGCGAAATAGAAGGAATGTGGAGGGATGGAAGATTTTGAAACCAAAAATAACTTCTTCTCTTTTTCACCTCTCTAATCGGGTTCACTTTTTACCTTACCAGGGTAATAATAGTCTTTCATCTCAAGTCAAATCATGTCACTTCTTTAACTTCCAACATACTATCCAACCACTTCCACTATTCTCCTTCTTCCATAATTTTTATTTCATTTTTATTTTTCTTATTTTTTCTGAAAACAAATGCTGAATAAAAATATACATATTGTACAGAGAGATTTTAGGTGTACCTCACATTCGACACACACCAACGTGTTGTCTCATATATTCAAAAGTTGAGGCATCCAGTGGCTTAGTAAATATATCAGTAAATTGTTCGCATGTTGGAACATAGTCTACCACCACTTCTTTTCTTTCAACCAAATCTCGAATAAAATGATATCTATGTGCTTTATTCTCGAGTGTTGTACTGGATTCTTAGAGATGTCAACTGCACTTTTGTTGTCACACATGATTTTTAGAGGTCATTGTTGAATTCCATAATCGTTCAACATTTGTTTCATCCATAATAATTGTGCACAACTTTTAGTATCAAGGTAATCAGCTTCAGCAGATGATAAAGAGATTGAATTTTGCTTCTTACTATACCATGAAACCACATTAGTTCCAATAAAGAAACATCCCCTGGTAGTACTTTTGCAATCATCTGCATTACCAGCCCTATCAGAATCACTATAGCCAATAAGATCTGAGTCTTGATTTTTAGAATACCAAATGCCATAATCAGAAGTCCCATCAACATATTGAATAACTCTTTTTACTTCAGTCAAATGAGATTCCCTAGGATCAACCTGAAATCTTGCACAGACGCCTTCGCTGAAACATATATCTGGTCAACTATCAATAAGATACAATAAACTCCCAATCATGCTTCTGTATAATTTCTGATCGACTGAAATACCTTTCTCATCCTTCACCAATTTTTCTGTGGTTTCTATAGGAGTTCGAATAGCACAAGCATTATCAAGACCGAACTTTTTCACAAGATTCAATGCATACTTTCTTTGGTTTATGAACAAACCATTCTTCTCTTGCTTAACTTGAAGCCCTAGGAAATAAGTGAGTTCACCAACCATGCTCATTTCAAATTTGGCTTGCATTAGTGACACAAAATCTTGCACCATAGACGATGAAGTAGAGACAAACACAATGTCATCCACATAAATTTGAGTAAAAACTTGGATGATTTCATGAGCACAAACAATGTATGATCTACTCCCCCTCGACGATAACTTTTCTTAAGTAGAAAGTTTGTCCGTCGTTCATACCATGCTCTAGGTACTTGTTTCAAACCATATAGTGCATTCTTAAGTCGATACACATGATTTGGATAATGAGGATCTTCAAACCCTTTAGGTTGCTCCACATATACCTCCTCATTCACCACGCCATTCAGAAAGACACTTTTTACATCCATCTGGCATAATGTAAAATTCATGGTACATGCAATGGCAAGCAAATTGCGAATATATTCTAACCTGGAAACTGGTGCATAACTTTCGTCAAAGTCTACACCTTCTATTTGAGTATATCCTTGTGCCACCAATCTAGCTTTATTGCTAGTAATTTGTCCATCAGCATCCGACTTGTTCTTAAAAATCTATTTTGTACCAATAACATTGACACTTTTCAGACGAGGAGTAAGATACCACACATCATTGCGTTCAAACTGTTTGAGCTTTTCTTGAATTTCCGCAATCCAGTATTCATCAAGTAATATTTCCTTGTAATTCTTTGGCTCAATGAGTGAGATAAAACATTACAGTCCAGCAAGCTCACGATAGTTCAATCTAGGAATGGATCGGGTTCACCTTGAGATCGGTTCATGTGTCTTCTATGTTGGAACATACGGACTGGGTGTGGGGGAAGATGTTCCAACACACTCTTTTGACACCGGCTGGTCTTCTGCTTGTTCCCGTGTTCCAACATACTCAACTGGCAGTTCTGACTGAATAATCTGGGTTGGAACATACTCAACATTGGGTTCGTCGTCTTTCTCCTTTGAATCCCGTTTGTCATCTGAATCATTCACAACAACATTGATTGACTCCATAAGCGTATTAGTGTGAAGATTATACACTCGGTATGCTCGAATGTTCACAGAATACCCCAGAAATATACCAACGTCACTGCGATTATCGAACTTGGCCAATGGATCCCTGTCTCTTAGAATGTAACGCATGAAAGTGAGATACACTTGTCTTCCTTCCCTTCCAAATCTCGTAAGACGTCTTGTTGGTAAATGGCCAAAGATACACTCGATTGATAGTATAACAGGCTGTATTAACAGTTTTTGCCCACCATTTTTGTGTATGTCTTTTTCTGCAAGTAGGACTCAAGCCATCTCCTGAAGTGTTCTATTTTTCCTTTCGACAATGTCATTCTGCTGTGGAGTGATTGGAGCGGAGAATTCATGTTGAATCCCAAGTTATCCCAAGTTCATTGCAGAAATCACTGAATTAAGAGTTTAAAAATTCCCTGCTATGATCACTTCTGATTCTTACAATCTTTCCAATCGAACTTCCTTTCTCGGTATGCAATTTTACCACCAAACTTCTAAACACATCCATTGTATCATATTTTTCTTTGAGAAATGCCACCCAAGTATATCTAGAAAAATCATCAACACACACGAAAATGTACTTCTTTCCACTCACACTAGGTGTATTGACTGAACCCATTAAATCCATATGCAGTAATTCAATATTCCTTGAGGTAGTATATACTGTACTGAAGAGTGAGAGGGCCGAATCTGTTTACCTTGCTGACATGGTTTCAAACAATTCCATTCTTGGTCGTAGGCATAGGCATTCCCCGTATTGCCTTTGAATTTGCAATTTTCACCAAGGTTTTGTAGTTGATATGACCAAGCTTCTTATACCACAGTGTGCCTTCATCTTTCTTTGAACTTAGACATCGTACTTCTTGCTCCAGAAGATAAAAATTATCCGATGATC
>JAULKK010326370.1:0-21122 GCA_032355705.1 Rubia peregrina | reverse complement strand
ATTGATACATTATATTGAAATTTAATTAGTATTTGGTAATTCTCTCCTAGGGATTTGATAAATAAGTGTTTCACAAATGCATCATCTCGCATGCATACCCTTCTCATGGTTAGTTCAAGATATTGGCAATATTCTTTACTTCATATATCTTAAGTAAAAGTTTTTTCCCATAAAGTACGTGTGGTTGGGACATGATACAAACAATTCCGATCTTCATTCTTTCCCAAATAGCAAATAGTCTCTTCGTCATATACTCATGATTCTTAAGTATGAGTGTTTTTCAATCAAGTACGTATGTGGTTTGAAAATGATACAAATGAATCACGATCATCAATATTTCCCAAGTAGCAATCTATCTCTTCCATCATATTCTCCTGATTCTTTAAGGTAGACTTGGATTTTGGGTGTATTATGGTTTATTTATGGCAGGCATTCTTTGCCCATTAAGACTAAAATTTGGATTTGATTACGTTAGGTAGCATCAAAGCTTCTTATCATTTTACCTCATACTTGGCCGAAGTTAAAAGATCCTGAGTCAAACCCAGTCCGTTGATTGTTAAAGTTGTAAGATGGGGTATTTTTCAGCCTTAAGATACTTTCAACCAACCCTACTTTCACCATGAAGTCAATTATTGATAGATTATGTTGATGGTTAATCGATATTTATAGATTCTACCTTAGTCCTTCAACAAACAGGTTATTCATAAATGCATCATCCTTTCCTTGCAATTACCTTGCTTCTTATTACTCAAGTACAAGCGTATTTCCATCAAGTACACGGTTGGAACATGATACAAACGAAGCCCGATCTTCACTGTTTCCCAAATAGCAAATAGTATCCTTCGTCATATGTTCTTGATTATTAAGTATTAGTGTTTTATTTCAAGTACCTACGAAGTTGGAATATGATACAAATGCATCCTATTTATCAATCTTTCCCAAGTATCAATCTATCTCTCCTATCATATACTCCTGATTTTGAAGGTAAACTTGGATTTCTTGTAGGTTGTGGTTTATTTATTTCAGTCATTTTGTGTTCATTAGAACTGAAAGTTGGATTTCAATATGTCTAGGTAATACAAAAGCTTCTTATCACTTTCTCTCATACTTGACCAAAGTTAAAAGATCCTAAGTCAAACCCTATTCTTTTATTATTTAAGTTGTAACCTGGGGTTTTCCAGCCTTAAGTTTCTTTCAACCAACCTTACCTTCACCATTAAATCACTTATTGATACATTATATTGAAGCTTAATCCGTATTTAGAGATTCTACCTTAGTCCTCCAATAAACATGTTCTTAAAAAATGAATCACCCTCTCCAACACCACAACCACCCACCACTGTTCCTTATCCTTGGCCAATGTTAGAAGATCCTGAGTCAAACCCTGGCCTTTAATTGTTAAAGTTGTAGGATGGGGTGTCTTTTCTTGGTCTTAATGTACTTCCACCCAACCTTGATTTCACCAATAAGTCTCTCATTGATATATTATATTGAAGGTCAATCAGTATTTTGTAATTCTCTCCTAGTAATTCGATAAATAAGTGATTCACAAATGCATCATCATCTCTCATGCATACCCTTCTCATGGTTAGTTTGAGATATTGGCAATATTCATCCACAGTGCAGTTTCTTTGCTTTATATTTCTTAAGTACAAGTTTTCTTCCACAAAGTACGTGTGGTTGGGGCATGATACAAAAGAAGCCCGGTCTTCAATATTTCCCAAGTAGAAATCTACCTCTTCCATCATATACTCCTGATTCTTTAACGTAAACTTGGATTTCAGATGGATTGTGGTTCAATTACTGCAGCCATTCTGTGTTCATTAGGACTAAAAGTCAGATTTGAATACATTCAAGTACCACCAAAGCTTCCCATCATTTTCTCTAATACTCGGCCAAAGTTAAAAGATCCTGAGTCAAACACAGTTCCTTGATTGTTAAAGCTGGAAGATGCAGTCTTTTCCAGCCTTAACTTGTTTTCAAGCAACCCCACTTTCATTATTAAGTCACTTATTGATACATTATATTGACCCTCAATCGGTATTTAGATATTCTACCTTAATCCTTCAACAAACAGGTTCTTCATAAATGTATTATCCTTTCCTAAACCCGATACCCTTTTCATAGTTAGTTGGAGATATTACCAATAATCATCCACGATGCAATTACCTTACTTATTATTACTTAAGTACGAGTGTAATGCCATTAAGTTTTTGGTCGGAACATGATACAGATGAAGTAGGATCATCATTCCTTCCCAAATAGCAAACGTTCTCTTCTGGCGTACGCTCTTGATTCTTTTAACTAAACATACATGGATTTCACATGGTTTGTTGTTGATTCTTCATTCATTAGGGAAAATATCAAATTTGAATACATCTGGGTAGGTCAACAACCGCCCATCACTATGTCTCATCCTTGGCCGAAGGTAGAAGATCCTGAGTAAAACCCTAGCCTTTGATTGTTAAAGCTGTAGGATGGGTTCTTTTTCAGCCTTAAGGTACTTCCACCCAAACTTTCTTTCACCAATGAGTCTCTCATTGATACATTATGCTGGAGGTTAATTGGAATTTGTGTATTTTCTCTTATTCCTTCGATAAATAGGTGTTTCACAAATGCATCACCATCTCTCACGCATACCCCTCTCATGGTTAGTTTGAGATATTGGAAATATTCATTCATGGTGCAGTTTCCTTGCTTCATATTGCTTAACTACGAGTTTTTTTCCATTAATTATTGTGTTGGAACATGATTCAAATGAATCTCGGTCTCTAATCATTCCCAAGTAGCAATCTATATCTTTCATCGTATACTCCTGATACTTGAAGGTAGACATAGATTTCAGATGATATGTAGTTAATTTATGGCATTTATTCAGTGTTCATTAGGACTAAAAGTAAAATTTGAATACATCTGGGTAGCGTTAAAGCTTCCCATCATTTTCTCTAATGCTCGGCAAAAGTTAAAGATCCCGACTCAAACCCAGTTCTTTGATTGTTAAAGTTGGAAGATGGAGTCCTTTTCGGCCTTAATTTACATTTAACCAACATTACTTTTATCATTAAGTCACTTATTTATAAATTATATTCATGCTTAATTGGTATTTTGAGATTCTACCTTAGTCCTTCAACAAACAGGCTCTAAACAAATGCACATCATCCCCTAAACCTGATACCATTTTCATTGTTATTTAGAAATATTAAAAATATTCATCCACGGTGAGATTACCTTGCTTCTTATTAATTAAGTACAAGTGTAATATCATCAAGTACGTAGTCAGAACATGATACAAATGAATCTCGGTCACCATTCTTTCCTAAATAGCAAACACTCTCTTCCGGCATACCCTCATGATTCTTTTAACTAAACATACTTGGATTTCACATGGGTTGTTGATGATTTGAGGAAGCAATTCTTCGTTCATTAGGAAAAAATATTGAATTGGAATACGTCTGGGTAGGACCACAGCCGCCTATCACTATGCCCCATCCTTAGTCGAAGTTAGAAGACCTTAAGTCAAACTCAGGCCTTTGATTGTTAAAGTCGTAGGGTGGGGTTTTTTCTGCCTTAATTTACTTCCATCCAACCTTGTTTTCACCAATCAGTCTTTCATTGATACATTATGCTTAAGGTTAATCGGTATTTAGGGATTCTCTCTTAGTCTTTCGATAAATAGGTGGTTCACAAATGCATTATCATCTCGCATGCATACCCTTCTCATGGTTAGTTCCATAAATAAGTGCTTCACAAATGCATCATCTACATGCATACCTATCCTTCTCATGGTTAGTTAGATATATTGGCAATATTCATCCACGGTGCAATTTCCTTGCTTCATATTGCTTAAGTACGAGTGTTTTTCGATCAAGTAATTGGTTGACACATGATAAAAATGAAGCTCGGTCTTCAATCTTTCCCAAGTAGCAATAAATATGTTCCATCATATACTCTTGATTCTTTAAGGTGGACTTGGATTTTGTATGGATTGTGATTTATGTATGGCAGGCATTATCTGGTCATTAGGACTAAATGTGTGATTTTAATACGTCTGGGTGGCACGAAAGCATCCCATCACTTGCCCTCATACTCAGCCGAGTTTAAAGATCCCGAGTCAAAACCAGTCCTTTAATTGTTGAAGTTGTAGGATGGGGGTCTTTTTCGTTCTATGGTACTTTCAACCAACCTTACTTTCACCATTAAGTCACTTATTGATTGATTGATAGAATTGATGAATTGATAAGTGCTCCAATGAGTAGGGGAGATTACACCAACGACTAGGTAATTTTATGTTCATCATCTTCTTTCTACCATCGACTCGGTGATTGCTTAGGCAATCTACCTCTAGAAATGGGCAAGTCGGATGGAAAGGGAAAGGCGAACACAAAGGGAAGAACCCGAGGCAAACAAAACTACTCCTCAAATAATCCAATTCCAGATTTCTCAGTATCAAAACAACAACATCCAATCAAAGACCATGAAGCTGCAATGGAGGTACCATAGGTGATAGAAAATGAACTTGAACGGGGTATGGTGACACCGCAGAAGCAATGCCACACAGAGTACACAGAATGTGAAACCAAAGGGGAAGGAACGACCTCCACTGGAGCAGAGGAGGGGAAAAAGCTACCTTGGGGAGAAAGAAAGGAGGAGGTGATGCCATGGACGGCCTTATTCGACCAGAAAGCTCTGGAAGAGGTAAAATTCGATCCACCTGTTGAGGTTGAGGGCCTTGTAATGGGGAAAATATTAAAAGATGATGTAGTGGAAAGTGTTAGGTCTTGGGAGGCAACTTTAGTTTGTAAAATTCTTGGGGCTTTCACACCTTTCACTGTTATGAATAGATTCTTTAGGAGGATTTGGAAAAAATATGGTATAGTCAAGGTTTGGCTGGCAAAACCGGGAGTGTTTCTGGTGAAATGTGCATTACAAACCCAGGCTGATCAGATTTTTGGAAAATGGGGTGATTCTGTTTGACAATAAGCCTGTGATCATACAGAGATGGACAAAAATCTGGACATGGAAATCCCTAAAATTGTACAAGTTTGGTTACAACTTCCAAAACTGGATGTAGTATATTGGAAGCCAAAAATTCTCTGCACTATCCTAAGTCCCTTAGGAATACCCCTAAAACTAGACAGAGCAACTAGTGAAGTTGAAAGGATGGATTATGCCAGGGTTCTAGTGGAGGTTGAGCTGGGGAAGAAGATACCTGATAAAATCCCTTTTCTAGATGAAAATGATGTGATTCAGAGCCAAGATATAGTGTGTGAATGGATGCCAGTTACATGTACAGTCTGTTATATGATTGGACATGAGGGTGCTAACTGCAGGAGAAGGGAGATCAAACCTCCACTGAAACAAGTGTATGTGCCTATTGCAAGGACTCGGGTGGTGGAGAAAAAGGATGATCAGTCTGACCAGAACCCTGGGACTGGAAAGGATGAGGAGGGGGATTTCAAAAATGTCAAAAAAAGAAAGGCTGCACTGACTAATAGCCAGGAGGTGGTTATGATCATGAATCAAAGTCCCCAGAAGGCAGAAGGTAGTGACATGCGAGATGATGTGGGAAACCAATTTGCTGTCCTTCCTGATCCCCTTTATGATAATTAACATTTTATCCTGGAACATTAGAGGGTTAAATAGTGGACTGAAGCAAAAACAGTTTAGAGAGTTTTATTTATCCAACCAGGTTGGCTTTCTAGGCTCATTTGAAACAAAGGTAAAGGGAGAAAATGAAAAGGAGTGTGGGCAAATATTGGACTGAACTGGAGACTGGAAACTAATAGTACTATCATTGATTCTGGAAGGATTTGGGTATCTTGGAAAGGGGACTACTTCCAGGTTAACATTCTGAGCGGGGGTGATCAGTGGATTGACAAGGAGGTTCTGATAAAAGATATTAACATGGCTTGCTACATCACCATGATCTATGCTAACAGCCAAGAAAGAGATAGAAGTACCCTATGAAAGTTTCTGAAGGGGATAAAGCATGATGATAGGCCTTGGCTGATGGTTGGAGACTACAATAACCCCCTAGATTTTGGAGATAGATTGGGTGGGAGCCCAATTCAACAGCAGGAAATGGATGATTTCTAGACTGTAATCCTGCAGCAGCAACTGTATGAAATGAAGACAGTAGGCCCTTAATATACATGGACTAACAGGAGAAAAGGGGATGACAGAATCTATAGTAAGATTGATAGGGCTCTGGTAAATGGTGCATGGCTAGATCAGTTGACTGACTCAGTATGCCAGGTTCTGATAAATGGAATCTCAGATCACATGCCTCTTGTACTGACACTGCACAAGGATCACAGAAGAGAGCCTAAACCTTTTTAATTTTTTAACATGTGGTCCTTATCCCCTAAGTTTGAGGCAATTGTCAAAGATGTATGGGAGATGGAGGAGGTAACAAATTTAACACAACTCTCCAATAGGTTGAAAATGTTGGAAGCCCCCTAAAGGAAGCTCAATAAGGTGTATTTCTCAGATATTGAAAAGAGAACTGCAAATGAAAAACAAAAATGGGAGGATGATCAGAGAGCCCTTTCTCAACATCCATCCTCTTTACAGATGCAAATGGAAGAGGCACGGAGCGGGAAAGAAGTCAACATGCTGGCAGTGGCTGAGCACAGATTTCTGAAACAGAAGGCAAAGGTGAAGTGGCTGAAAGAAGGAGATAGACAACTATTACTTCTACAACCAAAAACAATAGTGGGTTCCTATTGAATTCCCAATGCCTATGTTATACACAAAAGATGTTATACATAGAATCAGTTAGAGGAACTATTTATTAGCCTTATGAAATCCTAATGCCTATCGGCGAATCAAATTTCCGAAACTCGAGTTAGCTTTAGGAATCATTGGGGCTGATAAAGTTAGTTCTTTGTCAAATTTCTCCCCATATTGTGCTATTGTGGTGCCGCTCAGATCTTGTCCGTGATGATAGCATTTCCCAGAGAGCTAAAATGATCCAGCACCCCACCTAGCAGCCAAATCATCATCTTCTAAAAAGAAAGAGGTGAATGAGTAGCGTCTATACTAGCTGGAAATTTTGAATGATGGAGTTCCATTTTTGTCAAGTAAGAACAATCCTTTAGCTTTATCAGGAAGTTGTGAGAAAGTAAAAGTAGAGCAACATTTTTCAGATAGTGCATGTTTGGCCAGCACATTAGCCACTGTGTTTCCTTCTCTAAAAATATGTGCAATATTTCTTGAGCCAAGTTTAGAATGAATTTGATCAGCTAGCTCAAATAAATTCCAGTGTGATTGATCTGAATTTACCACCATATTGAATGTTTGGAGACAGTCAGACTCAATATAAATATGCTAATGGTATGACTGTGATAGAGTGACTCCAAGATTTAGAGCGAGCATTTCAGCATGAACTGGAGAATGTGCATTTGTATGTTGACACATAGCAGCCATAAAGGAACCTTCAGTATCTTTGAAAATAATACCTAATCTAACTCATGTGTGATAGAGTCCCATGAGGTATCTACATTACATTTTATACCAGAAATATGCTTTGTCCACTTTACACTCACTATATTTAGTTTTGCAGGTTTCAACCATAATTGGAAGTAGCCACTAGATGCAAGTTCAATGTCAAAAGCATGAGAGATGTAAAATGGTTTATTTGCATATCACTATAAATCATACTCTTAATGTCCCTAAGTAGAAGAGAAGCAGTGCTCTTTAAATTATCAAAGAAAAATATATTTCTGGCTTTCCATGGAGTTCAACAAGTAAAAGGCACCGTGTTGTGCAGAATTTGAGTGTGTAATGGCGTGAAACCCGATTGTGTAAGATAGTATGAAATTCTTTACCAGATGGAACAGAAAATAGGTGTCCGGATGCCTATGAAACTGTTCACACCAGTCCACAATTCGCCAGCTAAAATACACTCATTCAGAAAATGATCAAGGGAGTCCATGTTTGGACAAAATGGACACATAGAAGGAAGATGAAAACCAAAATGTGAGAATATTATCAAAAGGTAAAAGTGAATTCATAGTTCTCCACATAAACACTGATACCTTTTTAGGGATCTGTTGTTCCATAAAGCTTTTAGAGACAGTGAATTACCCCTTTGTTCTCTGAGGGAATTGTAGGCAAACTTGAGGCTGAAAGTACCTTTTTTTGTCTAGTTTCCAAATGAGCTTATCATGCCTGTGAACATAAATTTTTGCATCCTGTAGAAATACCTGTAAAGAAGAGTCAATCAGAGAAATTATTCCAGGCATGAATTCATGCTTATACTCTTTGAAGTGTGCCCAGGGCCGGCCCTAAGAATTTTTGGGCCTGAAGAAAATGGTGTCAAGGGGGCCTCATATATGAGGAAAAAAAATTAGGCCTGAAACATTCACTTTCCTTTAGTTTTATTTGCATTTATTATTATATAAATGAGAGTTTTTTAAATGAAAAATGGGCCCCTAAAATGTGGGGGAAAAATTGGGCCTGAAGCAAAGGCTTCATATGCCTCAAAGTGTGGGCCGGGCCTGGTCTTCATTCGGACGTCAGAATCAACACGGTGGTCTCAAGAAAAGTTTAAAAGAATATCTCGACTCCGAGCAGCTAGGATAATCGCGGCACAAGATCCTTTAAACTGTACTTAGGAGTGCACCATTTGGACACCCTCGCCGCCAATGACAATCCATGAGATCAATACATTTTCCAAACAATAATCTAAAAATACAAACAGAATATCCCGATCATAACATAAGGTGAGGGGAAAACCTAGTAGTTAATGATTAGATTATCTAAAGTTGTGGATATAGCAATGCCCAAGCTTTCCACTTCTCTGTTGCATAGTATTAAGTAGAGTGCGATTACAATAGAGTTTGGTTGAGAAAGCAGCAGAGAAGACTACACAATGCAATAAAAAAACCTAAATATTACAAGATGAAGAGAACTAAAAAATCCGTCCCAAAAATAATGTGCAATTATGTACTGATCTGCCATTCAATTACCCATAAAATGTCTGTCCTCAAAGCGAGGATTGTCTTATTAATACAAAAAGGGAACAAACATCTACTAAAAGAGTTTTGGAGGCTTGTCCCATATGGAAACCAATATCATGAATCACATAGAATTGAGATTCAACAACATTAAAAGTTACTCACATTGAAATAGCTAGAATCAGAGATCTTCAAACGAGCTGCTGGACTCCCGTCCAATAATGTATTTTCCAGCTTCAAATCTCGATGATAGACTTGCTTCACCATCAACACAAGACACAGATAAGTCAAGCAAATTTAGATTCAGCAGTTCTCTTGAATAAAGATGTAGTGATCATTGTCGTATTTTAGAAAAGATGCAGAGTAACGAACACACTAAAATTCATTATGATTCAATTCCTATTCCTTAAAACACCTGTTATTCAAAATTTTAACTTATCTTTTCTTCCCTTCAATCCGATATAATCTGAGCAAAATGTAACATCGTTACGAAGCATATGCTCAGGACTACTTCAGAATCAGGCATTTCTAGCAGAGATAAACGCATGAACGCAAAATCATCTTCTTAAACTCCTACGAATTCCAATATATTAACATTTTTGCCATCTGATCAACAAAAATGATTAAGATCCGAGCTAAGGTAAGCTAAACAGAGATTCAACAATAGCAGAGAGCGCAAAATTTCAACACAAAAAAGTCTAAAATAGAGAAGCAAGATACAACTTTAAAGGGCCATCAGTCCATAGAGCGGAGTATACTACAAACTTCTGAGCCTAAGGTTTCCATAAAAACCATATTTGATTGCCATAAAGATCGGTCTTTCCCTAAGTCAATTAGTAGAGTAGAGATAATTTACTGAAATCCATACTTCGGGGGTGAAAAAAGATGTGTACAAATACATACGACATGAATGGAATTTCACTTTTCTGGGTGAGACTTGAGTTTGAAGGCTAGCGGAAGTCTTGTCTGGCTTTGATCCCAAGAAAATGTAGAATACACTGCAATTTCATTTACAAAAAGTGAGAAGGCAAACACTTAGAAGGCATGAAAACTATTTATTGCATCAGTATATCTAAGTATAAAACATCAACAAATAGAGGATGATTAAAATTTGGAAAATTAATTTCTGAAACAAGACCAGATATCAAATGCTACTTATAATAGATATCGCTTAGCACAACAATGAAAAGCGACGAAGAACAGATATTGAACACGTTGCGTGCAGTCCAAAAGATTTAAAGTCATGGAGATTTTAATACTGAAACAAAACAGTAAAGCAGGAAAAAAAACTGTAATTTACTGATGGATGAACAAACAAAATGGTTGTAAATGCTACAATTTTAGAGTGAAAAAGAGAAGCAAAAACATTAACTACATTATATAAAAGGAGAAATTCATACCAATAAAAGATGTGACTAGAGGGGACGCGAGAACAAGACACGTAGGGGCAACTTACCAGAAGAATATTTATAGAAATCCAAAAAGACATGAAAACTAAAACCAAAGAGGTGAAAAATAGGGTAAAAATCCTCATCAAATCTATAAGCCATCTTGAAACCTCATATTTCTCTCTTAGAACTAACCACAAATATTTGACCACAACCTACAGTATACGTGTATTGAAAAATCAATGGAACCTATAAAACAACGGAAGAGGCAATTCCATTTTGAAATAAAACCAACCTTCAGCGGAAAATATAAAAGAAAGTAAAAGGATTAATTCTGTGAAGAAACTAAAACCAATAATAGGGCAGGTATGACACAGAACCTATAAAACAACGAAAGAGGCTATTCCATTATGAGGTAAAACTTGAACTTAAGTTGTACACATCAAGAAAGTAAAAGGACACCCCTAAATTCACCTATGCATGTAAACAAAGTAAAGCCCGAACATCAGGTATAGAGGGGGGGAAAAAAGCTGTAACATGAAGAAACTAAAACCCCCAACTTCACCTATAGAATCATATCGTACACAAACTAAAAGGCATAAAATGAGGTGTACAAAGAAGCTAAAATCAGGAAAAACAAATGTGCAAAAAACCACAAAAAATTGTGGTAGGAAACAAATATCAAACAGGTAATGTGCCACTGATGGGATGGAGAATAGTATAAAGATCAAATCCCGAGGCATACACAACATCAATTAGAAGCTTATATTCATATCTCCTTCAGAATCAAGTATTCCTAGCAGAATTAAAGACATGAGCTCGAAATCATATTCAAACAATAATGTAACAATGCTTTAAAATGTATTCAGAAGTTTTGAAAAAATCCTATGTAGTATTCCTCCTCCGTTCCACACTAAAAGTCATTAGGATTCAATTCTTATTCCTTAAAACACATGCTATACGAAATCTTAACTTATCTTTCTCCGCTTCAATCCAATATATTACTACTCTAATTTAAGCAAAATGTAACATTTGTAGGAAGCATATGCTCACATCTACTTCAGAATAAGCATTTCTAGCAGAGATAAACGCAAGAACGTTAATCATCTTCCTAAATGCCTACAAATTCCAATACATTGACATTTTCTCCATCTGATGAACACATACGAGTAAGATCTGAGCAAAGCTAAACAAAGATTCAGCAATAGCAGAGATCACAAAAGTTCAACACAGAAAAAGTTAAATAAATGAAGAATACGTACGAGATGGCCAGATGGGATGAGAGGATAACTTTGGTGCCATAGCCGATGAGGTACTTGATGGTGGGGATGGTGACGCTTACCCTGGTATCGTCGGTGATCTTCAAGTTGCCATCGGGAGGGACGTTGAGATCGACGCTCACGAACACCTTCTTCCCCTTCAGATCAGCTTTCTTGAGTGATCATATGTCGAGGATCGAGCCAGAGGTTGTGCTAGACACTTCACAATGAAGGCCTTCACCTTGGGGGCAAACCAACTTCCTGGAAGCACAACACATCAAAAGTCAATACTGCATTACCAAATTGAAAGAAATGGTAAACCATGCATTACTGAGCAAAATATCAGAAGGTTACCATTAACAAAAAAATATATTATGGTGTAGAAAAGTCATCCAAAGACACATGGTTCTGTATATTAGACATTTTTCTATAACTGAGAATTTTTTGTTTTCTGTTCTTAGCCGACAGTGGCTACCATTGAAGCTGGAATAGACATCGCCTTGGCTTATAAAGAAACACTAATTGCTGGTGGTCCTTTTGTCCTTCCTCTTGCCCACAAACACAATGTGAAGATTCTTCCAGCTGATTCAGAACATTCTGTTATATTTCAGGTCTAAACTCTTCACTAATATTATCTGCTAAATCGAATGCTATTGTACTAGGGTGGTTATCTAGCTATCATCTTACAATGTGTATCTTGATCTGTAACCCCTTATTTACCATATGATCCCCTGGACTCGTTTGCTCAGTCAAGGACCTGAAATATTGTGCTTCAGTGCATACAAGGTTTTCCTGAGGGTGCTCTCTGATGAATTATCCTAACAATAGAAACATCATACAATAATAAATAAATAAAAAGACGAGAGCTACCTCTTCACCTTGCCACTGGTCACCGGTGTATTGCACATGATCAAGAATATATCTTTGCAGTATTTTCTCCGCTCTCACCAAGCCTGCTCCACCACATCACTGCCCACATCATCAGCACTAACGACATTTTTTTAATAATCTTTGCATTGTTCGAATTTGGATGATATAAGAGTATTATGAGTGAATCTCCTTGTGTTTAAGCAAATCCATAACCTGCTGAACTTTGTAGGAGGAGTGAGTGAATAGAAGTATCCTTTTTTCTGCAACAAGCCAAAAATGAGTCCAAAACAGTTCACCTCATTTTCACTACAAAGGAACTTTAAGCTGTCATTAAACAACTTCCAATCTTGAAGCATTGGCAACTACAGAAACTGACCCATGTAAGGAAAGAAATGAAGTTATAGGATTACATCTTGATTTCGATGTTGAAACGAAACTGATTTCACAGTAAACAATCCCAAAATGTAATATATATATATATATACTGATTTCACAGCAATGCGAAAATATAATATCATAAATAGAGGCTCATGCTTTGCAAGGCGAAAAAGAGAAATATAATAAATGGCCATACTAACACATTTCATTGAAACAAAGATGCGTGATTATATTTATTTATATAGAAAGAGCTCCAAAATTCAGAATCATCTTTATATAGTAATCATATACTTCAAGACGCTTGCATAATTTAGCTAATGAGTGCACTACAGGAATTTTTGTGAGGCTTTAGTTCGTACAGACATTATTACTGGGTAGTAAAATAGTGATTTCTCCGTCTATCAACATCTTGACTTTTTATAAAGCTCAACACTAAAAAGGAAATGGGAATACGAGAATTCTTTAGAAACGATGTTAATGACCAGAGGTGTAAGCGCAAAGGCCTTCTTCTACTACATCTATGGCAACAACAAAGAGAAATCAGAAAAGGAAATAATTACTTGAAGCAAATTATAAACCAATCCAAGCTAGAAAAACATCAACTATAGTGGGTGCGATGTTAATGAGCAGAAGTGCATGCACAAAGGGCTTTTTCTACTATGGCTATGACAATAACAAAGAGAAAGCAAAAAAGGAAATAATTACTGAAATCCAATTGTAAACCAATCCAAGTCAGAAAAACATCAACTATAGTGCCCGAATTCATAACAGTGGACAAAATTTTCAACTATAGTTGCCAACCCTCGGCTCAATAAGCTCATCACTGTGTGACCTTGTGTTGAATGAAATCTGCAGTATATGTTCTTCCTAAACCTGTATGCATGTTTTTCCTAAACCCTTATACAACGCCTTACTAATGTGGAGATGAAATAGTGTTGAAATAAGTGAAGAAAAGGGTATAAGAACACACTTAGTCTGACACCATCAGAATGTTAAGAAGCAAAGGCATTAAATCAAATGCCTACAGTGCATAATAAACTCAAATGGTTAGAATTCAGAAATTGTAACACGGCAGCAAAGTACTACAACAAGAAACAAAAACAAGGAAATCAAGAACACAATTATTCTGACACCATTAGAATGTTAAGAAGCAAAGGCATAAATCAAACACCTACAGTGCATAATAAACTCAACTAGTTCGAGTTCGAAATCGTAACAACGGCAACAGAGTACAACAACAAGAAGCAAAAACAAGGAAATTAATAACACACTTAGTCTGACACCATCATAATCTACATCTTCAATGTAATTCAGATTAGTTGTCATCGGTTCCAGCATCTGAATGCGACGGTGAGGCAACAGAGTATCCCTTCAAAATGATCTTCTCTCTTTCTTTCTTTGACTGCATTAGTGCATCTTCTAGTAAAACCTTGGCCTCCTGACTAAGTTCACTGATGAACTTCAAAGGAGAGGGCCAGACAATAGGTTCGGCAGATGAAGGATTCAGCAATCCTGCACAGGCTCTGTGATTGTGCCTCAAAGCAACCAAATAGGGTATCCTCCTGCAAGAGATCATGATTCACGAATTTCATATACGAAACTACAAAAGGCTATTAATTTATACATAATATTATTCAAGTTCATTCATTTATCTCATTTGCTGAATATAAGTGGATGAAAAGAAAGGACTTTACTTCAAAACTCATAGATGAACTACATAAATAGTGAAGCATCCGATGAGATTTTTTTGTACCTAGCATATCTTACAAATATAATAATGTTTTATTACAGCTCATTCCTATATGAATAAGTAAGGGATGTAAATAGCGGGAAAAGGAACTCTAATAGTTTTAAATATTTATCCAAATAATATCATCTAATATAATCATCATTCAAACTGACCATTTATGCAAGTATTCCAAGAAAACACTCATCTTCTCAGAATCTCAAATCAAAATATGTTCTTGTTTTCTATAGTTAGGAGTTATAGGATACACGGGAGAGCGAAAAGGCAAACATACCCTGATGAATCTCTACTTATCCGATCAGTTCCCTAAGCTAACAGTTCTTGAACGCAGTCAAAATGAGCTCCTCTAGCAGCCAAGTAAGAGGAGTACTACCCGAAAGTATGCAAGAAAAGTTCAACCATTAAAATCTAAACTAAACAACAATGAGATAACAGGTGGATACGAGTAAGTTTCTTGAATCATATTTATTTCTTCACAATCTCTCCGTTATCCAATAGGTCGTGGACACATTCATGCCGTCTTTAAAGGGCTACTAAGTGCAATGGTGTTGCTCTTTTACCATCTCTAATATTCACAAACCGCGCATATCCCCTTTATTCAAGAAAACTCAAAATCAGAATCATGGATAGATTAGTCATTCAATGGTATCCCAAGAACAGACTACACAATAAGCCTACCAAGAAACTGCAACATGGGAGGTTCGGGCAGCAGAAAGAATAGCCTCTAGATAGTCAGAGTGGCCATAATAAGCAGCATAATGCAACAAATTGCAACCATCACCCATCAACAATCTGGATAAGAAACGCGACAAAAGGAAAAGTCATAGTATGAACTCACCAGCAAAATTTTTGCTTTCTTATTAGATTCCTGCTTCCTGAAAAATAGTACACATTGAATCGTCAAGTATCTGTGTGAAAACAAGAATTTAACATATTCCTTGAAGAGAGTAAATCGAATAAGAAAAAACTAAAGAACCCAGAAAAAAAAAAGACAAACTCATAAAGAATGAATTATGCAGTTAAGGCAAAATCCAATAAAAAATTCTAAGACTTGTTAACTACTTTGAGCCTCCTAAACAATTAATTACAAGTTACGTAAGTATGGAATCACAAAATACACGTCAGTAAGGATATGAAGCCTCTCATACCTTGGCAAGCCATCAATTCGAGAATCTTTCACATAAATTGCACAACGCCCCAAAGAAGAAGATGCATTTTTTCAAGTTTGATGTCAAAGGCTGAAATAATGGATCATGAAAAAGGTAATGTTCACCAGGTCCTCAAAAGATAGAATGCATTTTTATGCATGAACTAAGAAATCTCCACAAACTAAATTGTTTCAATCCCTCATGCAAATGGTTAACCTCTTGTGAAATGCAACACTTGAGTGAATATACAGATTCTCTTTTTGTACTTTCTTCATCACTTTCTGAGCAATGAACCCTGGATTACATCGACATCAAACAGTCATACATGGCAAACTAATTACCATACAACTAACTACAATTTGATATCTACACAAGTAAACTTCAAGCATTGACAACAACCGATACCTGCTCACAAACTCAATACCGAAGAGTTGTTTGCAGGATCTTGCTGAGCACCTCAGTATGATTTAAAAAGAAGATTAGTATTGAAGAGAAAGCAGCTTGGAAAGTAATTGAGGATTTTTAGTAAAATAAAAGAAGTCCAAAATCCACTACAAGTGAACTACCTAGAACTTGAAGATTTCATAGACTGGGAAAGAGTATACAGAAGTTGACTCCAATCACAGCATCCACTTAGCTGACTCTAATTTCTAAATCTCAACTTTCAATTGCCTAGTGACATGTTCTGAATTTAAAAAAGTTGTCTTTGAAACAAAAATAAGGCACTTCACTCTCAGTTATACCTAATCATCCAAATCAGATACATCAAGATAAACCAAGAACCCTAATTAACAGACCAAATACAATTTTCAGCACTTAAGCATGGGCACAACATAACCATTGTATCATAATTTAACCGGATGACATTGAAAACTATAAGTATGAACAGCACAGAGTTAATCAGAATCAGACAAGTTTCGTTAACTAATACTAAATGGGGATTGCAGGTTTTTGCCACTGAAAATGAAGACCGCTCAGAAAAATAAAACAAATAGGCCATGCAGAGTGGAGCTCAATTGTTGGCAGTAAATACAAAGCATGCATGAGGAAACTGAGACACTACTGATTTAACTGCTCATATTTACTGCAGAAACAGGTCCAAGTTGAGCCATTTCGGTAAAGTTCAGTGAAGGTTTACCCTGCAATCAATTTCAGTCAACTATTCAGTTCACCTAATCACAATTAAAAGCAAACAGAAACAGGAAACTGAAAACTGAAAACTCCACACATATGAAAGCCCATAATTCTCCTTCATACAGATCAACCAAGAAACAGTCTATACAACTATTCAGCAACTTTCCAACCAGAATTAGCCGCTGATCAGCTCCAAAAACCAAGAACCAACAAATAAGTACTACATTAGTAGATACTACCACATATCTCCAGAACATAATCCATCTTTGTTACAGGTTATTAGAGTCTAGAGTTTGGACTCAGAATTTTGAAGCAATGAAGAAGATAATCAATGGGTGCAAAGTTAAAGTTAGTACCAATGTTTCAGTAGCATTGTCATCAATCATTCTTCCTTTCTCTTTCGAGTATCTCGATTTCTCAAAAGCTTCGATTGGGTTCATATCCTCCCGTCTTAAATGGTGTTGAAGACCTTTCCATTGTAAACTCCAAGAACGCTGCCGATCATCTCAGGGACAATGATCATGTTACGCAGGTGTGTCTTTACAACTGCTGGCTTCTCACCAGCTGGTGCCTCGAGTTTCTGATATACAATGGTCATTTTAGCAGGATTTCCACACATGATTTTGAAGAAAAAAAGGAATGGATATAACCAACACAGAATATTTAACCGTGATTGCAAGGCACAAGTGGTAACCCAAACATTTAACTGCTAGTAACAACAAACACACAATAACAATTGAGAAAATAAATCTCAAACATTTCTCAAGGATTCCATAAAACAATCACAGCAGAGATACTAAAATTTACCTTCAATGAAAGTTGCTAAAAATTATACAAGTAGCATCTAAAATACTCAAGCAAAGAGCAAAGAGCACAGGAAACAAACAAAGGCCAGTAAAATCCACACCAACCAATCCTTGAAAAATATGTCAGCAACCTAAAGAATAATCTGAACATTGGGCAATGACCACTGATTCAAGTCTCATATCTGCACATTGAACCCAGTACACAGAAGCCAAGCCAGCTAGAACCCTAGCTTCATCTCAAAAAAACAATATTGATAAACCTAAATTCATACACTAGCAATCCTTCCCAATTAGACAAATCCGGCCCTATATTCAGCTGAAAACATAACTAAATACACACTAGCAATCATTCACAATTCAACAATATCCAGAGATAACAAATGCAAGAGATATACCGCCTTCCTGAGCTTTTTTATCAAAGCCATGGGCTTCCTCTTCATACCCCTCTGGAACCTAATTCAAATACACAGAAAGATCTATATCAAAAGATTCAAAACAAAAGTCATGATTGTATATCTTAACAATTGGCCAAACAACAAAATGAATTAAACAATACCGTAAATCAACAGAAAACACTAAATCCACACGAGCAAAATCAAAATCCAAATAAGAGCATAATCGGATACCTTCTGCGAGCACGTACAAGGAAGAGCTTCACGAGCTCGTCGGAGGTCATGTCGAGGAGAGCATCGAGATCCACGCCCTTGAAGGTAAACTTCTTGAACGTCCTCTTCTTTGGTGCTGTGACATCAACATTCTCAACGTCCGCCTAACAACCACCACAAACACACAAACAAAGACCGTCAATTCAACCGAACAATCGATGATAGCTGTTAAAGCTGTTGCAACAGAAATGCGTTACGTACCATTGTCGCTGTCGGTGGAAGGATGAATCGCCGCCGTGAACTTCCGCTCGGTGAGAGAGTGAACGGGGAGAAGGGGGCGGCAGCTAGGGTTTTAAGAATGGAGGTAAAAGGTAGAAAGAGGTATTTATATCTCGTTTTGCTGCTAGGGTATTAGAGTTTTGCCAGATGTGTTTTGGGCTCTTTATGTTTATAATGGGCTAGTTTTGTTGGGGCTCTTTATGTTTATTGGGCTAGTTTAGTTTGAACTGGACTCTAACAAAACCACCAAATCCCAATTGTATGAATTTCGGTCAAGTTGCCATTCCTATTCCATGTCTAGTCATTCCTATTCCATGTCTTGAATTTTACCAAACCACACTCACACGTTTAGGGATATAGCAGTGGGGCTGGTTTTGACGGCGATCTGCCCCGCATCCGTCCCAATGGGACAGGTATGGAGATAGTTTTGATGGGGGTGATGCGGTTATGAGTATAAAAATCATACCTGTCATGAGTAGTAGGTCGAGTGGGATATTAGTTCGCACCCGCACCATCTCCGCCCCACCTCGCCTCACTAGACCCATTATATACCTGCTAATTTAATGTAAAATAAATTATTACTTATTCATAGGCAAAGTCTTGGGAAATATCATTTTTCCTAAACATTTGGAAAGACGAGATTGAATTATAATTATAATAAGGTAAAAGGTTTTAATTGCAATATTAAAAATTTATTATGCAACGTTTAGTAGTTATAAGTTTATGACCCGATTAATTGCAACTCAAAAATTTTGTCTTGATTTTTTCTGATTAGCAACTTAAACATTGTTTTTTCATAACTTATGGAAATACCGTCTTTCAATAGACGGACTATTATTCATATTGCACATATCATACATATAATATTTTCGTGTAAATATACTCCCTCCGTCCCGGCAGATTTGGCCGATTTTTTTGGCCTATTTTCTCAGGCCATGTTTGACCATCAATAACTTTAATTACGGATATTAATGGTACATTAAAATTTGATATTTAGAAACTACGTCGACATAGGAGTCTAACAATATGTCACATGATGATATTAGAGTCTAGTAATTAAAGTTATTGATGATCAAACATGGTATGAGAAAGTTGACCAAAAAAATATGCCAAATCTGCTGGGACGGAGGGAGTATTATTTTTGAATGGTTTTATCAAATTTATTCGAATATTATTTTGAAATATAATACAAATATTTATATAAAATAAGGTTAATATTAAAAGTATTTATGTTAAAGGGTGAGAGTGTAATTTTTTAAAACTAAAAATGACATGAACCAATTAAATAATGAATCTGACTTGGGTCCCGAAGTCGGAATAGTATCCGAACCACTTTACTACGATGTAGGAATGTTCATGGGTCTAAAACCCGACCCAAATTCATGGGGTTTAGATCTATTGAGTTGGGTCCAAAAAATTTAGATCCATCGAGTCAGGGTCCAGGTATGAGTCTAGATTTTTAGATACGGGTCCGGGTCCGAATCTAAATTGCCAATACCCAGACCCGACCCAGATCCAACTCATAGACTTATATAAGCTTAACTATATATAATTTTATCCAAAATGTTAAATTACTTTCATATTCTCTATGTATTTTTTTATTTCAAATTCAACAAATAATAAGTATTTTATATTTTGTTATCTTGAAAATTTAATAATAATACATATTGAATTTCAATTATTTACATTTAAAATAATATATATTTTATTTAGTGAAGAAAAAAATAGAACATGAGCCGTATTTATGACCCGTTTTGGACCCAGGGCTCGTTTAGACTCATCAGGTCTGTGTACGAATCTAAAATTTTCAATTCTACGGATTCGAGTTGGGTATGGATCTAACTAATTTTTTTTAGTATCAGGTATGGGTCTTATCAGACCCGACCCAAACTCAACCCAAACCCGACCCGACCCGACCCATAATCATTACGAAGTTGGGACCCAATCGGTTGTCAATTTGGCTAATTTTTTATCCAATAAAAAAAAAAGAATCTGACTAGTGTTTCTCGAATAAAAACATGCGACAATCATAACCTGGATAGTATGTCCCTCATATCATAACCTGGATAGAATGTCCCTCATAGTCATGGCCGTACGAAGTTGGGGACCCAATCGGGACCACTGATTCGAAATCACCTCGATATGATTGTCCCTTCAATCACCGATCAAATGCTGGTGCAAGAATAGGAGTAAGGGCATGTCCAGCTTATTTCATCTCAAATAAATTCAGATCAGCTTCAATCAGCTTTTCTCAACTTTTTCCAACTCTTCTCACCTCTTCTCAACTCAACTCAGCTCCTCTCAGCTCCTCTCAACTCTATTCAGCTCCTCTCAACTCTTCTCAACTCAGCTCTTTTCAACTCAAATCAACTCAACTCTAATAATTTAAGATCGTCTACTTTTGACTCCATTCAAATCTTTTTTAATTTAGAAAGTTTTTTCTACTCCCTCTGTTTTCTTTTTATTGGCATACTTACCTAATTGTGATGTTTTCTTTTAAATGGCACACTTTCCATTTTTGGCAAGATTCCTTCAATTTCATCCACTC
>JAULKK010326341.1:0-11126 GCA_032355705.1 Rubia peregrina | reverse complement strand
GGGGACAAAGCGAATTCCCTGATTTTGGACATGCATGCATCAGTGATTATGGACATGTATTACCTTTAAGGGTTGAATCATGCAGTCTCAAGTAAATTTTTTTTATAAGAGAAGTTAAAATGAGATATCTAATTTATTCACTTTGTTTTTTCTTTATTCTTTTTAAAATTAAAATATATGTCTAAAAGGAACATTTTGTAAATTAAAAGAACTTTTATTTTAAAATTTACCAAACACTTTGACTGCTTTTCAAACAAAACAGGCACATAAAAGCTAATTTATCAAACAGTACTAAAAGTGTTTTGCTTTAAGCTACTTATTCTCACAAGCAAGCAGAAGCTAGCTTTGCTCATAAGCCCAGTCATGCCAAACACACCCAATAAAGCCTGAAGATATTATTAGAAACGAACTAGTAAGACTCGAACAATCAAGACCGGGCAAAAACAGCAAAGGAAGCCAGCTATAGGACTAGACACCCAGGAAACACAATGCTAACGAAGCTAACAATAGTACAGCTTATAAAGCCTTGAATAGGACGGATCGAACAAAGCAAAGAGACAAACCAGGTATAACCATATAACAGCAACGCATCACAACAAGGTACGCTCACTCCCAGGTACACAAAGTACAAACAACCATCTCACGTAATTTAAAGTTTGATTTTATGCAGAATGTGTCTATCAAGGAAAAACGTAAAACAAAATATTCAACTAGAAATAAAGTTAAGATTTCCAGAGGCATTTATGAAAAACAAATAGCATTTCCCTTACAATAAATTACACTCGAAATTTGATATACCCAAAATACAAAAGCTCTGAGTATAACCTACAAAACTGTAAGGAAAACAAAAGGATAGACTCTAACCCTTTACGCTTGTTTGAGTAGTATAACCTAACCTAAATTTCTAATACATCAAGGAGTAACAAACGTACTACTACATACATATTAAAAAAGATAAAAACTAATGTCGTAAGCTAACTCAACCGGGCGTAGATCCTTGTAGTTGCCAGATCTGAACCATAGAGGAAACTACGGTGGAGGCGACATCTATGTCGCATATAAAGCACTCATATAAGGATGCTCGACCTGAAAGTAGGCAAGTATATCATGTAGGCACTCTTCACGCCAACGATATACTATACCCCGTAGTCACGTGGTCAAACGAACACCGACAACCAGCCAAGTGTTCCCGACGACCGTGTAGCCTAGTTGTCCCCTAGAGCCAATCCAAAGTCATCCTAGGTTTCACATTTCCTTGATATCCCTTGACCCCCATTGTTGGAGGGTGTAGCAATGGATTTAGAATATTATTATTCCTAGTCCTCCAGTTTGCTAATCTCAATCACCAATCCTAAAAACAATAGGTGAAAGTGTCAGTTACATATCCTAGAACTAGGGAAACTAATGAATTTAATCAATACACTTACAAGTTCATATAAGCTTCCTTAGAAAGTACCACAAAGGGCGTTACCCCAGTCTGCATCACTGGTAGCATCGATAATTCTTTCAAATAACCCATCCTAGATAAATTTTCGATGGACCGATAAGATCTTTGAAGAAAGACATATTAGTCACTGGAATCCCAAATCATATTAGGAAAACTTTGCAACCTACACATACTCACAACTGATTCAGTAACAACAAAACACACTTAGCATATAAATAAGGACAAGTATAAAGAGTAACTCATCACAACAAGAGAAAAAAAAACAAACTACAACTGAGTAGCCCACCTGATAAAATTTCCCTTTTATAGAAACAATTCATACACAGGAAAAAAAATATCATTATGATATCCCCTGGAAAGTTGCGACTTTACACCTACCCAAGTTTATCCAACCCTGTATTTAAGCCTTGAAAAATGGAAAAGCTATGGATTAGTCAACCCACGGATAATTTTAAGCATCGCATGGTTAAACAATAGTCAGACACATTCACAAAACAAAGTACTTCACTGAAACTAATCATACTTGGTAATGAAAATTTATCTATCCTCACTATGTTCAATTTCACCACCACTGTAAGAAACAAAACCTACTCATCTTAGCTGAAGGATTCACACGTGTTGTTGCCATGGGTAAATCGGAAGGCAAGTGTCGGCAGTCTCAAAAGGTAATTTCAAAGGAGAAGAAGGAATTGGAGAGGAAAATTAAATCAGATCAGAAGTTGCAAAGTGTTATAGAGGAAATTATTAGAGGAGAAGATAAGGTGGAGGAAACATCAAAGGAGGTGATCAAAACATTTCTGGAGGAGTAAAAGAATAAATCGAGAGCTCAGATGAACCAATCACCTAAAATGAAGGTAATTCCAAAGTTCTGGTATGGGGATTATAATAGGAGTACATTCATGAATTATGTGGGTACTGGTAGAGAAATCTCAATTGCATCTACAAGATCACAAGGAAGAAGAAAACTAAGTTGGGCAGACAAAGTGGATGTGTAATCAAAAATGGGGTGCTCTTTTTTAAGATGTCAAAGTTGAAGTAAAATACTTGGCCCCCTATGATGTAAATGGAATTAAAATGGCTAGAATCCTCATGGAAGAAGTTCAGGATATTGCTAAAAATTGGGAGACCACAGTAATATGTTGATTTATGGGGAGTTTCCCACTTTATAATGTTGCAGAAGATTTTTTTCGAAATAATCTAGGGAAATATGGTACAGAGAATTTGGAGGATTAAAATGGTATGTATATGATTAGGTTTAAAACCATATATCACAAGGAGGAGATTATAGAAAATGGAATGCTAATGTTTGATGGAAACCCTGTTTTAATTGCTGAATGATCTTAGAATTATGATCTTAAAAATCCTAAAATTGTTCCATGTTTTAGGATTTATGTAGAATGGTATCAGTATTAGGGGTACCTTTGAGAATGGACTGGGCTACAAATGATATGGACAGGCTTAGTTTTGCTAGAGTTCAGGTTGAAATAAAGATAGGAAAATAAATCCCTGGATATTTTGCATACATTATGAAAAAGAAGTAAATAAGAAGCAGGATGTTGAGTATGAATGGCTGTCAGTTTATTGTTAAAAATGCACTTTGGGGGGGGCATAGTGAGGATATTTGCAAGAAGGGTTTGAAAAAAGAGAAGTAGATTATTACATAAAGCGGGTTCAACAAGGTTTTTATACCTAAAACTGATCCAAATTGGAGGAAGATTGAAAACATTGATAAGGTTTTTATCAGATGCAAAGATGTCAGTACAAATGGAGGTGTGGAAGTACAAAAAAACAAAATGGTGGAAACTTTCAGGTCAGTAAGAGTCGGAGTTTTATTAAAGGGAAAGAAAACCTGACAGGTGGAGAGATACAGAAGAAAGATGGTGGAAATGGTGAGTGCAATGTGAGGTATGACTTATTACCTTATCCAACTGAAAAATTAATAATTGAAGATTTTTTGATATGGAATGTGAAAGGTGTAAATAACAAGGAAAAACAAAAACAAAATATGTAGGCAATTTGTATATAATGAATGGCTAGATTTTTTCAGCTTTTTAGAAACTAAGAATCCTAAAGAAAAAGAAAATGAGTGTTGGGATTGTTTTGGCCGGGAATGGAGCTTTATCTCAATAAGTGATTGATAAAAGGGGGTAGAATTTGGATTGGATGGAGAAATGATATTTTTTTCAGTGGTGAAGGTTGTTAAATAAGAGCAAGGTATTGATATGTTGGTCGAAAGTAGAAGCAGTAAGTTGAAGAGATATATTACAGTGATTTATGGGCCTAATTGTTTAAATGATATACTGAAATTGTGGAGTTTTTTGGTGAACAATGAACATGAGAATGAACCTTGGATTGTGATTGGGGATTTTAATACCCCATTATCAATGACCGGTAGGGTTGGAGGAAATGGTATAACTATGATAGAGGTGGAAGATTTTTAGGAGATTGTGGTACAGCTTTACTGCTGGAATTGAAAACAATGGGACCTACTTTTACATGGGATAAAAGAAGAAGGGTTGGAGAAAAAAGATGAAAAAAATTGATTAAAACCCTTGTGAATTAGAAATGGGTGTCAGTTTTTAAAGCCTCTTATTGTAATGCACTAATTGATAAACTATCTGATCATTTCCCATTGAAATTGAAGGTAATGAAGGGAGATAAGCCTCAAACAAAACCTTACAAAAAAATTATATGTGGGTTCAGTCAGATAAGTTTGGTAGCATTCTACAGGCAGTATGGAGAAACTAAAAGGTGGGGAACTTGAAGGATATATGTGAAAATTTGATGAGGCTTAAGAATCCATTGTCAGATTTAAACAAAAAATAGTTCTCGGATATTGAATTAAGAGCAAAAAGATCTAGACAGAAATGGAATGAGGTATGTAAAGAACTGCATGATGATCCAACTTCAGAAATAAAACAAGAGATTGAAAAGGAAAAAATACTAGTAGCAACCAATTTGAATGAGGCGGAGTATAAATTCTTTGAAAAGATGGCTTAGATAAAATGGAGAAAATATGGGGATAGGCCTACTAAACTTTTGTATGCAAAATTGAAGGAGAGGCAGTATAGAAGTCAAGTGGTTAGGCTGAAAAAAGGAAATCAGATTTTAGAGGGTCATGAAATGGAAAGGTATTTGACTGAGCACTTCAAAACACAGTTGGGAGGGTTCAGAACTGAAACAGAAAGGCTAGATGCAGGAGTTGCACAGTTTGGTAGGGTTCTATATTTTCATATGCAAACTGGGCTGATTGAGTGTATATATGATGAGGAAATTTTGAAGGCATTCAAAGGGATCAGTTCTAGTAAGAGCCATGGTTTTGATGGGTTCAATAGTTAGTTTTACAAATATGCTTGGCACGTGATTGGGAAGGAATTTCTGAATGCAATGAAGGTTTTTTTAGGTGATGAAATGCCAATTGAACTGAGTTTAGCTGTATTAGTCCTCATTCCAAAGGTCAGTCAACCTTAACTCCCTACTAATCTTAGGCCTATAGCATGTTGTCATGAACCTTATAAAGCCATTACCAAAATTTTATGTGTAAGATTGGGAAAAATTCTGCCTGAAATTGTTAATTTAAATCAAGGAGCATTCATTGAAGGCAAGCATATTGGTCATAATATATTGTTATCTCAGGAATTGGTACATAAATATAGGTTGTCTGGTATGAAGAACATCTGTATTATAAAAGTGGACATTAAAAAATCCTTTGATACTGTTAGCTATAAATTTTATGTTTGATTGGATGAAGGAATTGAAAATGTCAGGTCTCTTTGTTCATGGGTGGAAAGATGTGTAAAATCTTTGAATTTTTGTCTTTGTCTGAATGGTATATACACTTAAATGTTTGAAGGAAGAAATGGAGTGAAGCAAGGGGATCACTTATCTCCCCTTCTATTTGTTTTGAGTATGGAACATCTTACAAGATTGCTAACAGACATATTCAAGACTGGAAGAATAGGGTTTCATCATAGATGTAGTAGAGTGGGTATTCATAGTCTGCTATTTGCTGATGACTTACTTATTTTTTGTGAAGTTAATGAAAAATCTGTTAGAGAAGTGCAGGAAGGATTGAAGGAGTTCCAAAGAGTCTCTGGCTTAGCAATTAATGAAAATAAATCCACTGTCTATTTTTCAACTATGGGTGACTTTGAGCTGGAAACTTTGGCAAAAATTCTGGGTATTAGTAGGGGTAAATTTCCTATGAAATACTTAGGATTTCCATTATCTACTTTAAGATGGGATAAGGAGATATGCTTAGTCTTATTGGACAAGATCAGTAAAAGGCTAAATAGTTAGGATTCATTAAAGCTCTCTCATGCTGGTAAAACTTAGTTGATAAATATTGTTCTTATGAGTATAGCTGGGTTTTGGTCATGTGTGTTTAAAGTCCCAGAGGGTGTACATGAGGAAATCAGGAAAAAAATTGTAGAGTTTTTTTTATGGAGGAATGAATCTGAGAGTAAATTCTTTGCTCTAGTTGCTTGGGATTCTCTCTGCAGAAGCAAGAAATCAAGAAGCATGTGAATTAGGGATTAATCTATATGGAATCAGGCTTCTCTTTGTAAGCATTTATGGAATGTGTGGGAAAAGAAAGATATTTTATGGGTGAAGTGGTTGCAGGCTTACTATTTGAAGGGAAGTTTTTTTTTTTGAATCATCAAGTTAAACAAGCTCATAGTTGGATCTAGAAATATCACAACATATTGAAAATGAAGATGGGAAAACAGCTTCACAAATTCTTATCTCCTTCTAGTGCATTGAGTATTTCAAAAGCTTATAGTGTTCTTAAAAGTGGGGATGAAGAAGATACTACAACTAGAATGGTTTGGAGGTCGAGTCTCGTGCCTGAACACTGATTCTTTTTGTGGATGTTACTTAAAGGAAAGTTGGCTACAGTCGACAAGCTTGTGAACTTTAAAATCATAATTGATCGGCATGCTTGTTGTCTGTGTGATAATGACGAGGATGCAAAGCATTTTTTTCTCAGTGTCTGTTTGTACAGGGATTGATAACTGATTTGGGATTGCTTGTGGCACAAGATCTGAGAGAAATGAGGAATGAAACTTATGCTAATGAACGGAAAAATGCAAATTCATATCTTATGTCACAGCATTGTATCACATCTGGGAAGAAAGAAATGTCAAGATTTTCCAAAAGATAAATCTGAGTGTTGGGGAATTGAGGAAGAAAATTGATGTACGAGTTTAAATGGATAAGGGGTGAAATCATGAACCATGAAGTATGAAAGTGGAGGGAAATGTTGGATGGCTGATCACATTCACTGGTTTTTCTGGTGCAGTACTTTGAAAATGTTTAGAGGTAAAAGAGTGAGGGTGTTTTCCCTTTATTTGTGCAAAAGACGTTGCTTTATTATAGTTGTAAGTCATGGAGGGAATGGGGCTTATAAAACCTATATGGCCTGCTATTGTGGGCTATTTTAATCTAAATGGCCTGAAAAGAAAACAACTTAAATCCATGTAGTTAGCCTATTTCCTAAAATGACAAGCAACTCTATTTAAGTATTCCTTAGTATTTGGTTTTGTAATAATTCCAGAGTGAGGAACTTTATTGTGATCGTGTTGTTTTTTCTTTAATGAAAATTATTTGCCATAAAAAACACTTCATTGAGTGAACCTTGGAGAAACACACTCAGCAGGTTCACCCAAATACGCTCAACTAACACACATGAAAGACGGAAAGAACACTGCAATTTTGTATAACCCAGGAAAATCACTAGCAAAGCGACACAAGAAAATGTTCAAACTCACCCAATTTAAACACACACAGGCAGAAGGGAGACTGCAGCTTTGCATATGCCTAGAAAACCACCAAACTCGTGACATAAGTAGACCTCATCCTCTCTTTCCACACACACAATGCTCATGCACATTACACATTTCACACACAACACGCAAGCAGAAAGGAGACTACAGCTTTGTATATGCCTGGAAAATCACCAATCTCGCGACACAAACAGTCCTCCTCCTCGCTTTCCACACACGCAATGCACATACGCATTACACATTGCACAAAAAACACGCAAGCAGAAAGAAGACTGCGACTTCGCATACGCCTTGAAAACCACTAGCCTCGCGACATAATCAATACTTCTCCTCATTTTCCACACATGTTACACACACAAAATCAGCAGAAATGAGGCAGAATATTCTCTTACGACTGGAAAACCACCAGCCACATGAGCAAAGTAGCACTCCAGTACGCTTTACACACACAAAAACACACATACACAACATAAATCACATCCCAAAAGTAAGATACTAACAAACATTGGAATCTCAAGGAAAACAAACTTATAACCCTAGACCTCCGCAGTATTACCTATTCTTTGATAACTAAGCAAAAACCTACATCTTCCCCGTCGAACCTTGCAATATAGTTACCATCCAACACAATCGTTAGCATAACACCCCACTTATTACTAGTATTAGCCACACCATAATAATAGCTAAACAAAGTTATATCCTAGATACAAACGCTTAAACTATACATTCCTTAGAACACAATTTGAAGTCAAATGACATACACTAGCATACCCCAAGCAAGCAATAGAAAATGAGTTAGAATTTCTAACAAAATACATACTCATCTGTAGAATTATCCATTAGGCCAGATACATGCCACCTCGAAGGACCACGAGGTGTCATCTGAACCCCCAAAATAAGAATGAACAAGTAAAGCTTCAAGAATTTAGCATATCCAACAATTTACTCATTATACCTCAATGTATCCTAAATACTTCATTTAGTTAACAAGAATATACCTCGTAGGACCATGAGGATGTCTCGTACCATTCTAATCCCTAAAAGGTTTTAGCATACTTAGCCCAAATCACACATAAGCAAATAAATCCAAACTAACAAAATAAAAACTATGGCATATTTTAGCTTAAAAAGAACTAAAACACTAAATTGCTTTAATACATAACAGTACAAAGGCCATAAGTCCCAGCCTTAACAACAAAATAAATTTTAAAAATGAGGCCAGTTCACTTTATAATCTGCCCTAGAATCACTCTATCAACCACAATCTTCTCCATCACCCATATCCTCTTCTAACATCACTAACTCCTTTCGAAGAGGCAAAGCCAAGAATATATAAAAAAATTCCTCGCATAGTCTGCTCAGCTTCTTCAATTACAACTCCAGAGTAGAACCTCTAGGTAATTCACCACTACCAAAGTCAATTACCCATATGGTAATTAGCAGGAACACTTATTCTTAAATTAGGAAGGAAGCCATTCTCTGACCCTAAACACAAAATAACAATAAGACTGGTAAAATATTAAATAAATTACCATATTTTCAAATTGAAATATATAATAAAAATACAATACCTTCTCGACTTGTATGTCTCTCAACCACTATTGCATGTGCACGCATTTCAGTAAAAAAAACCCACCCTACTTTTCCATACTAGCTCTCGACCTAAACTTACATTATAATTCCAAGATGGCATCATATTGAACTCACTACAAGTAATAAAAAGATAACTGGCTTCCCAACCTTCACACACATTGGACAAACATTTCACAACATCAGTTACCGAGCTCTTGGGTTTAAATGTCACCTGGGGCTTGGTTTCAAAGATCCTATATAACTGATAGTAAGCAGAAAATAGACCTAATCTAAACAAAGCACCGACCTTATGGCATATCCACTCAAAACCAATCAATATCGCAACCCCATGAGGGTGCAGTTGAGCTGGAGAAATATTATATGAATTTATCGCCACCCATGCATCATTGTATCATTGATAGTATGACTAGCAACCTCATAGGAAGATAATTCAGGATAAAATTCCATCAAAATAGAGACATCGGTTAAGGTAAAAATGCCACAGTTGGTCATTTCTATACTGGACGAAGGAAGGATACTAATACCTAAGAATAAGAACTAAGCTTAAAGCAAGAAACTCTTAAATGAGAGTACAACTAGTCTAGACTAAACCCTTTTTTATATTAACCCCGTAGAAGTATAATCGCTATAGATTCCCAATTCTCTTGACTCAAGGAGTCGATACTCATTACACCGTCAATTACACACCCCATAATGCACATTTAATGATTAAATGTCCTTTAATTTAACTTCAAATATAACTGTATGAGTTCGCAATGACTCCTTGACTAGGGGGTTTATGATATACACCTCTCTTAGCCACGCGAAGTCCGAATCTAAGACAATACCTCGAACCCTGCAAACCAATGTACACCTCTTTTAGCCACGCGAAGTCCAAAGCTAAGACAATACCTCGATCCCTGTGAACTAAGTAAATAACGATTCGTAGGGAAAGAGAGATAACCTCGCTAATAGTGACACCTCGCCTAGAGCGAGCCATCCTAGGCGAACCTAGAAGAAGAAAGGTGTTTACCTATAACGTTGCCACTAAAGCCATGATCTAATAACATGGTCTACAATCCTTAAAGATTGAGGAACACATCAAGAATAAATAGTTGATCCATGAAGAAGAATGGGTAACGGTCTTTTCCAGAAATTACATATATATCATTCATATACTAACTTAAGCATCGGAGGAAGATCCCGGGACTTCCCTGAATCTTATCCTGCAGGAATCGTGAAGTTGACATGGAACAATAAGTTGATCCCAGGTGTTATGAAGGTCCGAAAATAATTCTCCGCATCACCAATAAAGGCTTCAAGGATTTTTTTTTGTTATCAGACCTCATAAATTAAAGCTCTGAACTTGCATTGTAGTTTACACCACACATTAAGATAGACCAACTTTGTAGCTGACGACATTGCCAAGCTAGCAAAAAAACAAATAGAAACTGAGGTTGGAGCTATTAGGAACAGGACCAAAAAATGAAAGGACTAATCTACCTTGATAGTATAGGAATGCCTTCAATTCGGCTACAAAATTTGAATAGATGCTACTCATTGTTTGTTTTGTTTCTACTTATCTGTTCTGTAGTTTTCGAATGAAGAAATGACTCAGAAGTTACCCAAGAACTTCAGCAATACAAGGATTTATCCCAGTGGCTGGCATCACTTCTGCACCAAAAAGTTTGACCTCGGGGAAAAGAAGCACAAAAAAATAAGAAGAGGAGTTCCAGAAACGCACTCCGATTTTTGGTCATTTAAATCTAGGAAAAAATAGAGAGTATGGCTGTTTGGTAAAAATCGACACAGAGGTGGAGGTGTACCAAACAGAAACACGGCCACCTTGTTAATAGATTTTCAAATTCATTGTAACATAGGCATTAATGTAGCTCTAAAAATAGGCATTAATGTTGCCTTTTGATCATTTCCAACAACTACAAATCATGCTTTATTGCAACATGTATATTTTCTTGGGATATCCATAGATATAACTAAAAGAGCAACTTTTTTGACAAGTAGCACTCCTAAAATTTGCCACATCAGCATTTAGAATAAATTAATTACAAAATAGTAATCCATAGATATAACTAAAAGAGAAACTTTTTTGACAAATGATACTCCTAAAATTTGCCACATCAGCATTTAGAATAAATTTTAATTTAATAAATAAATTACAAAATAGTAATTATAAAATATTCTACCTTCCCAATTAAAAATAACTGTATTTTTTTGAAGCGAGGAGTTCTTCATCTTGCTTCTTGCGTATTTTTCAATTCAAATCCCTAAAATCATAATCCCTTCAAACGCAACTCCCCCCC
>JAULKK010326313.1:0-11128 GCA_032355705.1 Rubia peregrina | reverse complement strand
AAGTGGGACAATTGATTGAGCTCCTCACTAAGAGTACTCATGTTAATGACAACAGGCTATGATTTCAATCACAAGAATGAGGGACAAAAATTACCAAGAATCAGAAACTATGTCACAGACACCGTGCTAAAAATACGGAACACATAAATCAGACAAGGAACAACAACAAACACATTGCATCATTATTGTTAAACAAAATATCAGACTGAGAAACACAGCTGGGGAGACTGTATTTAAAAAAAAAACAAACAGCAAACGAATTCATTCAAAACATGTTGTAACTGATTCATGAACATAGAAAGAAAAGCAACTGTTTTTTTTCAAACTGTATCATTTAAAACAAACAAATGTGTAGCATATGGTAAACATGCAAGCAAATTTCAGCAATGTAATGAGCCCAGAAAGTATTAACAAAAGAACACAGCACTAACAGAGCACGAGACAGGGAACTAAATTATCAGTAACAGAGCACTGACAAAGCTCTATCAGAGAACTGTAAACATGACGGAAATAATTCCATAACACATACAACATCAGTACATAAGTCACATTAGTCAAGTTTTCATCAGATCACGCAACATGTGACATTACAAATGTTTTAAAAAATTGAAACTTGGACATGAAATTACTCACATGAGTCAAGTATTCACAAAACCCTAACTATGTCACCACAAGGGAAACCAGTCAGAGTCGATACAGAACAAAAAATAGGCATGCAACCGACTCTATGCACATCGTTTAATGAGAACATTAAACTTTTGGTCAACCGGTAGTTTTATTAACAGATCTATAAAATCAGAACAAAAATGGACCATTAAAAACACATTCAATCACATCTCACAACAAGTAACATTAACAAAGTTAATTTTTTTGAAATTTGAACATGAAATTACTCCCGGTAAAGTAAGATTCAGAAAATCCTAACCGTCTCACATAAATGGGAACGAGTTAGACTCGGTACGAATGAAAAAAAATGGCATGCAATAAAGTAGGGGTCACATATACTGCAGGTCGGATATAAACCACCAATAACATCACAATAGACCATTAGAAACCATGAAAAACATTCCATAACAACCCAAATCCATAGACATCGTTTAACAAAAAAAGGGACCTTTGGTTCTAAAACATTTTTTGGGTTCAGATCCGTGAAAGCCCAGACATGGAATCAACAATAAAAATGAAAACCCAAAACAATCAGTACAAACACGGTCCGAACAACGAATTCAGACCCATGCTTCCAAATATTTAAACTGGAACTTACGAGTTGGGAAGTTTGAGAAAGGTTTTTGAAACTCTAGTTTGATGAAACCTGGTTTCAAACTCAGCGAAAACCCAAAACCAACCGGCAAGTCAGTGATGATTAGGGGAAACCGTGATAAAGAGAGGGAAGCAAACCGTGATAAAGAGATGGATGGGGATGTCATGGAGCTGTGATGATTAGGGGAAAGGGTTCAGATCGGAGAAGAGAAAAGGTTTGAGATTCGCCTTCTCTGAGAAGAGAGAAATGCAGAGAAACAGGAAACGATAAGGTTGAGTGTTTGAGATTGTGAAGGAGCGTTAAATTATGACGGGGTTTCAAAATTAATGGGGGACACAAGGGGCCCACACAGTAATCGCGCGTGGTTGGGAAGCCAAAAAAGGGCACGCGTAACAGCAACCAAATGCCACCTCAAATCTCCCCCTTAACCCTAGTTATTAAAGCCCAGGTCCAATTGTGATTTTTCAAAATTTTGGGGGCAAAATGGGTATTTTTGACCAGGTCATACAGGTCATTTTTTTGCAAAAGATCAGAAATTGCAATTTGAGGTGGGACAGTCCAAAATAGAAAGTGTGCAGGTTGAGGTGGGATGGATGGAGGGAGTAATCCAACTTCTATTTACTAATTAAACAAGTAATTATCTTTTTATGAACAACTATCTTTCCTATGTTCTTATTTATGTACTCCCCATCCCAGACTAAGATGAATAGAACATTTTTTTACAGTTTTCAAGAAATATGTTAGACCATTGATATGTTTATCTATGTATAGTAACGACAAATAAAAAGTCAATATTTAGAAATAACTTATTGTGACTAATACAATAATATCACATACGATAGTATTATTGCTTATATATTTATTCAAATATTTGATCAAAATTTGACAGTGTTGACTGTCAAATAGTAAAAGTGCAGTTTAGTCTGGGACAGAGAGCGTGTCACTTTTTTTACACGGATATATTTGTGCATGTTGATATGGCTGAATTTTAGCCAAATGTGGAGAACTGAAATAACTTGACCAAATTCAATCACAAATTCAGTCACCCGCGAAAGGAGGTGATCGCTCAAGGCTCTGTAGGTCCATTGAAGAACATGGACGTCAATGTCACACCATGTGTCAAAGGCTGTATTATTCTCGGAAGGAGGCGGCATACCGTCGATGTGCACAATAACTTTGTAACCCTTAGGATGAAGCTTGAACATGCATATGTACCCAAAGGCATACGTGATCTTGATGCCATCCAAGACTCAAACTTTGTGCTAGATATTAGAGATAGTGAAAACATGACAAAGAGAATATTTCTGCGGTGATGGAGGAGGAGTGATGTTGTCATTCAGCTTGTCGGATGAAGGAGATCCGATCTTGGCGCAATTGGTAGCCATGGAACAGTGCTGGTGGATCACAATTTGCAACGACTAAAGAATAAAAGACAACAGGCTGATCAAAATTTTGGCGGCAACAAATTTGGTGAATGATTAAAGCATTACATGAATGATCAAAGCACAACTTTTTTGGCTTATCAAAGTCCTTACGGCGGAGGCAAATTGTAGCTATCAAAGGTGGTGTTGTCGTAGCAACGAAGAAGGAAGTTTTAGGGTTTAGCGATCTGTGGTTGTGTTAACAGTATTTAGTTACTGTTTGACCAAGTCTGTATTTTCTGTATGAATCAATATGTATTGTTATATTATTGTTACGTAGAATCAGTACACTTAGTAGATAAAATCCCTATCATCATGGGATTTAGTTACAAACTTGTACTCTACTTATATCGTATTCACTTAATAGAAATCTTAACACTTTCTAGCATTACAATTATCTTATTATATTATTTACATGGTATCAGCCTAAAACACGCTCCAAATGGCCTCTGATTCATTTTCTTCCATTAAATCTATTAATGCTCTTGTTGCTGCTCATGTCGGTTCTGACTCAAACATTAGCTTCAATTTCCCTAAGCTGGTAATTCGTCTTTACCGATCTAATTATTCCCTTTGGAGGAGTACAATTCGGTCTACTCTTGAGGCTTACGGCCTAGACTCATTCCTCACCGATGTTACTCCACCTCCGACCACCGTTCTCATCCCTGTTGTGCCACCGACGGACCTTTCCAATCCATGCACCGGAACTGTAGCCCGGAAGGAACCCAATCCGGCACTGGCAGCTTGGCTCAGAAAGGACCGCCTTGTCCTGCTCTGGATCCGGTCGACCTTAACCACCCAAATGCTCAACATCGTTGTCCATTCCATCTCCACCGCCGAGGCCTTGTCGATCCTCGGTTGGACCTTCTATGCCTAGACTAGAGCCCGTCAGATGCACCTCCGACAGCAGTTCCAATCGCTGACGAAGGGTTCTCTGTCGGTTCTGGACTACTTAGAGAAAAAACGTGCCATCGTCTAATCGCTCTCCGATTACCTCTGCATCATCTTCGACGAGGAGTTCGTTGATTTTCTGTTGTACAGTCTCAGTGCTCTGTTCTCGGTGCTCCGATCTGCCATTTCACTTCGACCCAACCCGGTCACCTCCGACGAGCTGTTGGGTACTCTGCTCCAAGAAGAGGCGCATCAGAAGGAGGAAACTTCTCCCTTCCAGTTGCAGTCAGCCAATGCTTCCCAACACAACCCTACTCGCTGGTCCACTCCACTGTAGCAGCCGGATTCCACCACAACAGCCGCCGGCCGTGACTGGTCTGCACCGGACCTCCAGCGCACCACGTGTTAGATTTCTTTTAAAACCGGGTCATGGTGGCCTCAATTTTTTTCCAGCATGTTAATCTTTGACTTTTCCGGCTGACGAACAGGAATGTCGTGGCTAAGCTCAGGAACGCTCCTTCTAGCAAATCAGCTTTCCTAACTTCTTCTTCTAGTCCGTCTAACATATGATCTGTGGTATGTTGACTCCAGTGTCACTCATCATGTTACGGATGATCTGGGCAACCTCACTCTCCAAAACCATTATAATGGTAATGATAAGCTCACTTTCGGGGACGGTACATCCCTTCCTATCACTCATTATGGCAATTCTGTTCTTACTGCTAAGCATGTGCTACACCCTTAAAATTGCATGATATTCTGTGCGTTCCAAAAATTACCAAATCTCTGCTTAGTGTATCCAAAATGACTTGTGATAGTATTGTCTTTGTTGAACTTCACTCAGAACATTGCCTTGTTAAGACCTTGAAGGGAAAGATACTGCTAAATGAAACCGCTGAAAATTACCTATACCGCCTTCTGCACTTTCCAAGTTAGTCACAACCCTCATCTCGTTCCCCTGTTGCATTTCTATCTGAATGCACTTAACTTCAATGTTGGCACCATCGTCTAGCGCACCCACACGAGTCTGTCCTATGTCGCACTATTGCTAGTCATAATCTCCAAGTCTCTTGTAATAAGCTAGACTTAGTTTGTGGCCCATGCCAACTTGGAAAAAGTCAACGTTTTCCTTTATTAACTCGTATTAGTTGTTCTTCCAAACCTTTTGATTTGATACATACCGATGTTTGGGGTCCCTCTTCTCAATTATCCACCGATGGTTGTCGTTATTACCTTAGCTTTATTGACTACTGTACGAAATTTACATGGATTTATTTTCTCTCAGCCAAATCCCAAGTTTATCCCATTCTTGAATAGTTTCTCAAACTTGTTCAAACCCAATTCTCTACTCAAGTCAAAGCCTTTCAATCTGACTGGGGCGGTGAATACCACAATGTCTCTACGCTTCTTGCCTCTTATGGAATCCATCACCAGGTTTCCTATCCCCACACCCCCGAGCAAAATGGTTCTGTTGAACGTTGGAACCGCATGATAGTGGAAAAAGGACTAGCCATCCTTGCTCATTCCAATATTCCAACCAAATTATGGAAACAATCTTTCCACATAGCCATCTATCTCATCAACCGAACCATCACACCCATTCTTTCCCACAAATCTCTGTACCAATGTCTTTATGATAAAGTCCCAAACTACAACCTACTTCACTAGTTTGGATGCTTATGTTATCCTTTCCTTCTCCCTTACATTGCCAACAAACTTGAGTACCATTCTTTTCCTTGCATTTCCCTTGGATATATCTCTAAGCACAAGGGATACCATTGTCTCCATCTACCCACCTCTCGCACATATATCTCTTGATTTGTTATCTTCGATGAATTTGTTTCCTCTATCCACACATGTCTTCACAGTGTTCAACCCCTTCCCCTTCATCACCCTTCTCATTCATCACCCTTCTTAGTACCACTCTAGGCTCTCAGTCAGGTTGCCGCAATTCCCACTACCATAACTTCACCACCTGATACTCCCTGTGGTCCTCGTCCTCATATCATTTCCACACCACTTTCCCCGGAACAATCCTCTCCTGAATCTGTACCTGACTCATCGTCCCTTACTCCCCATCCTCTCAAACCGACCATTCTCCATATACTGATGCTCCGACATGGTTTCTCCCTCTTGACCACTTCACTCATTCTATAACCACTCATTCTGCTACTCGTTCTCTTAAACCTATAGCTCACCTTTCCGTAAAATATCCTCTTCCCACTGCTCTTACCACCTCTCTTGAACCCAAACTCTTTTATCAAGCCTCTAAAGACCCAAACTGGCAGCATGCTATGCAAACTGAATATGATGCCTTAATGACTAATAGGACATGGGACTTAGTCCCTCGTCCCTCGAACACTAATGTTGTTGGTTGCAAGTGGGTTACACGGTCAAGATGAATTCTGATGGTTCTATTAAGCGCTATGCAAAGGGTTTCATAAGGAAGTAGGCGTTGACTATTTTGACAACTTTAAACCGGTGGTCTAGCCCACCATCATTCACCTTGTTATGAGCTTGGTTGTTTCTGCTGGGTGGCCTTTTCGGAAGGTGGATGTCAACAATGCCTTTATTCACGGTGATTTATCTGAGACTGTTTTCATGGACCAGCCTCAAGGCATTGTTGCTCAGGATCAACCATCTCATGTTTGCAGGCTTCGAAATTGCTCTATGACTTGAAACAGGCTCCCAGAGCCTGTTTCAAAAGCTGACTGCATCTCTTCTTCATCATGGTTTTCGGGCATGCATCTATGACCCGTTTATTTTTGTCAAGAAGTCTGGCACCCATGTGGTTTACGTTCTTGTCTATGTGGATGATCTCATCATCCCTGGTTCTAATGCTGCTTTTATTGATGAGTTTGTCCATCTTCTCCAGCGTGATTTTGCACTGAAGAATTTGGCTCGCTTCACTACTTTCTAGGCATTGAAGTCTCTCGCCAAGGTTCTATCTTGTAGCTATCTCAGTACAAGTTCATCTGTGACATCTTGGAGTGGAGTGATATGTCTGGTCCTCATCCAATTTTCTCTCCAGCTGAACCTGGATCTCACCTTATTGCAGCTGGCAAAACCCTTTAAGGCCCATCTTTTGACTGTAGTATTGTTGGAGCTCTACAGTATGTCACCATCTCCCACCCAAAAATCTCATATGCGGTTAACCGGTTATGTCTATTTATGTATTTTCCTACAGAGGCACACTGGTGTTCGGTCAAGTGGATTCTAAGTTATCTTAAGGGCACTATCTCCTCTGGGTTGATTCTTCAGAGGTCCTATGATTCTCGGCGTGTAGCTTACTCTGACGCAGGATATGCTTCTAATCCTGATGATTGTCGATCGCAGCATGGCTTCGCCATCTACTTTGGTGGCAACCTTATCAGCTGGTCTTCTCGCAAGCAAAAAGTTGTTTCTCGTTCTAGCACTGAAGCTGAATACCGAGCTATTGCATTTGCCTCTGCCGAACTCATTTGGCTTCAGCAACTTCTTTAGGAAATGCATGTCTCTACTCAACAACCTCCGATTATTCTCTGTGACAACCTGAGTGCTACTTTTCTATAGGATAATCCAGTTTTCAATCAGCTGTCCAAGCACATTAAAATTGACTATCATTTTGTGAGAGAATAGGTAGCTTCCAGAGATCTCATTGTTCGCCATGTCCGGTCTCCTGATCAGATTACAGATATCTTCACCAAGGCAGTTGGAAATCAGCACTTTTCTACTCTATGCTCCAAGCTTCATGTTCGCCATCGACCATAAGCTTGTGGGAGGGGGGTGTTAATAGTATTTAGTTATTGTTTGACCAAGTATGTATTTACTGTATGAATCAGTCTATATTGTTATATTATTGTTATGTAGAATCATTAGACTTAGTAAATAGAATCCCTATCATCATGGGATTTAGTTACAAACTTGTACTCTACTTATACCGTATTCACTCAATAGAAATCTTAAAATTTTCCATCATTAAAATTATCTTCTTATATTATTTACTGGTTGTTGTATCTCTGATGCTATGTAAGATTGCGTAATCCTATAATGGGTGATTCATTATCATTCAGTATAAATAGATTATACAAGAGAATTATACCATATCTACAACTGTGCTAATTTATCTAACTATATATGTACATATTTACTATTCAATAGCTACTTCAACTTGTCAACTTGTCTCAAAATTTGTCCACAACACGGCTCCAAAGTCTTCTAAATCAACTTGTCTTTGAAATCAACAGTCTCAGAAGGCGCATTCTGATTAAAGAATACAGTGAAGTGCACATATAACCTTGTGATAATTAAAAATGCAAGTATAATCCTAGATAGTTAGTTTGTGTGCAAATATAACCGTTTCCGGAAATTTAAGACCAGATTATGATGAAAAGACCAATTTAACCCTGATGGTTTTTGTTTTAAAAAAATGAAAAACTTCCAATTAGGTAATGACCATATTGCCTCCATGCTCCGTTTCACACCTCATATTCCACACAAATGGAGGACTCGATAATATCTCCTTCTCCATCCATTTCCCAAGAGAACCCAACACCAACTACATCCAACCTTAGAACTTAGGGCTTTTCTGAGATTGGCTTTTTTCTCGTTAATGGCTTCCAATACAGGGGAATCGATGCCATCATTTTTGTTGCCATTTTTCCCGCTTTCTGGTGAAAGTTGAGTTCTTTGTAAAAGACAAATCGTGTCTTTTGAAGATGGCAGCTATTCGGGTCGGCGCAGGTTGTGATTGGGGATCCGAATTCGTATGGTCCAGACCATTCTCTAGCCAAGACTTTCTGCGGTGGCGACGGCTCCAACCCCGATAAGGTCTTCAGCACCAGCTCCTTGCGATAGAGCTCCCTCCATTCTCGGAAAGGCCTTCAACACCAAATCACATTCTACAACTGAGACGGAGCTCAAGATGCTCAGATGCACGGGATTGAAATGTGCATCCCCACTGGCGACGGCTTATTGAAGTGTTCGGATTCCAACTATGTGGTGGTGGAGGGGGGACGTTGCCAATGCAAGGAAAGTGAGAGATGGTGTAATGGAGCATTCATATTCCAACTGTACAGTAGTGGAGAGGGGCTCTGCCGATGCAAGGAAAGCGAGAGAGATGAGGGAAGCGAGAGACGCCATATTGGAGCATTCAGATTCTGGCTGTGTGGTGGTGGAGGGTCGCGCCGCCGCTGCAAGCGAGAAAGATGAAGGAAGCGGGAGATAGGTAAGTATTAAGTTTTTTGTAGAGCCCACGATGTAAAATTGTCCATAAGACTTTAGGCTTCGAGTAAAAGGGCATTTTGGTCTTTGCAAGTCAGTCAATGACCGAAATTACTTAGTCAACGCCAAAAATGGTGTCATAGGGTTACATTTGCACTTTCATTTTGTAGTTAGGGTTATTTTTTCACTAAACAATATCTCAAGATTATATCTGCACCTTTTTCAAGTATATAGGGTTATATTTGTATATTTCCCTAAAGAATAAGCAAAAGAAAAAGGTCACATGCTTTGATCAAAGAAGCAAAAGCAAAAGGTCAGTCGTTGTTCACCTTCTTCTTCTTACTCTCCTCACCGAAAAATGGTTTTGCCGCTGCAGTCAACGATCTATTCAAAATTTTCCTTCTTTCAAACGGCACTCGGCACGGCGTCGCAAAACAGCTGTGAGTATAAACGATCGACGCTGCTCAAACCAGCTCTCTGCCGTCTCATCGATCTCACATCAGAAGAAGAATCCTCTGAACCGCATCGCCTTTGATGAAGAAGAAACCTCTGAGCTCAGGCAGTAGACCTCCGTCGAAGCAGTGGTGGAGCTCTGAAATTGCAAGCTCAAATCCGCCGCGGGGTAAAATTCTGTTGAGTGAGAGAGTGGAGGAGGCGGACGGAAGATTCAACAAAAATTCGACAACTTGTGATGGTTTCTGATGATCAGTTGCGGTTTTCAGTTTTTTAAAAAATGAAATAAATCGTTGTTAAATTGTGATATACATGGACCAAAATTTTCTATATTTACAAAAAAAAAGTCCTCTATTTTTCAACTTTTTTAAAAAAGAACCTCATCCCAATCAAAATTTATAGTAATTGCATAATAGACCCCGACTAAAGTTTAGACTCAATAAAACAAAAAATTGTAGATACTTAACATGTGATAAAATACATAGTACAACATTCAGTTTCAACCTAAACAATTGTCAACTTTTACTTACTCCCTCTGTCCAGATCAAAGTTCATACTTCACTTTATATCGTTATTCAGTGTCCAACTTTGACCACATATTTGAATATACATATAAACAATAATATTATCATATATGATATGGTTGGATTCATCGTAACAAGTACTCCCTCCATCCCAGCTATTTTTGCACTCTTTCCCTTTTGGTACGTCCCAACTGTTTTTGCACTCTTCACTTTATTTCCTATATTGGTAACTTTTTATACTTATTATATGTTGGGCTGGCCCAACTTAGTTGAAGATTTACTCTCCTAATAAGCCCACATAAGCTGCTTTCATAATCCTAATCCAAAATCAAGGTCCTGATTATTCCCCTCCATTTAACAATTATTTAACCTGCAGTATGAACAAAACCGTCACTTCCCCTGCATCAACTTTTCACATTCTTATCCATTCGCTGACCATTTTGAATGGTATTATTTCGTTGAGATTCCTCAAGCATTAACTCTCATCTCCAACTGTTCCATCTGCACTCTCTTATGAACCCAATTAGGGTTTCAAATGCATCTCACTCTCTCTGAATTCTTATCTCACTTCCTTCTCTCTCTGCTTCTGTCGATTCGCATCTTCCTCATGTGTTTCCTTTCGTCATTATTAATGTAAGTTTCTAGGTTCTCTGGATGTGGATTTCATTGTGGGGGTGGTTGTGCAAAATGTGTTGTTCAGGATTCTTGTTCGGATTCCCGATCTGTCAAGTTGTCACCGGCGGATGAGGCTGAAACCCTCGCCGGTGCCGATGCCGGTGACTCTAAACCCTCGGTGGTGCTGGCCGGACTGAACGACAACCCTAGGGTTTCGTCCTTATTCAGATCTCTAGGTGGTGTCGCCCAGGTCGATCGGTCCCCCAGTGCTACATGTTCCTTCTTGCTTCAATTGTGAGTGGTACCCCGGTTGTGATACGGTGGTGATGTCAGGTCTCTGGCCTCCGGTGATGTCGAATACAAACCATGTGGTTGAGCGACGACACCCTCGGGTCATGTCAGACAGCTCTTCCACCTCCGGTTATGTTCGGTGTCCGCCCCTTATCGATTTGGAAGCTAGGTCACCAGGGGGCCATATGCCGGCCTCCATCTTCCTCTTAGCCTTGATTGAATGGATTCGGTGTTTAAGATTGCCGAGATATGTATTCCGGGCCTTCGTGATTTACTCCAGCTGCTAAAGATATGGAGGATGCAGATAAGTTGAGTAAATGTTATGGTTAACCTTTGTATTCATTTCATACTGTGCATGACTTATTGACTGAGAAAGTGTTTGTTTCATAAATTGCAGACCCGGCTGCCAGGATTTGAGAAGGCTTGAAAAAAATAATCTTCCATGTAACGTCCCTCGACATTGTTTGTGA
>JAULKK010326274.1:0-11129 GCA_032355705.1 Rubia peregrina | reverse complement strand
TTATTCTTAATGATACTATTGTTAAAGGCTGTTGAGGAAATCTCACTAAATGTGGTTATAATGGACCACGGAAGTCACTCTGTTGGTGATTTCTCCAATCGTGACTTTGATCACCAGTGATCAATTCCTACAATCGACTTTAAAATGGCCCAACATTGGTGTTTATTTTCCGCCTTTGATCGCTACGTAGGAATCGGCTTCTTAAATAGTTTCAATTTGGTAACTTGTGTTCTGAGTTTGAAACGGGCTTTAGGTTGTCGGCGGTTGTGTGCAGGCTACGGACTCGGAACTGCTGACAAGTTTCAGAAACGTGGCCATTTTTTTTGCCTTTGTGTTTAATTCCAAAATTAGATGTAGATTTCGTTCCTCTACCGGATTTGGACGCTTAAAAGCCTAGTTTAAACATAGATAGTTCCGAACTCGATTTGTCAATTGGGGTTGACATTCCGACCTTAGAACTATTATTTTGTGGCTTTGGGCTAGTGAATTGACTAGGCTGGGCTTGAAAGTTGGTCGGCGAAACATGTATAAATAACCTGACTTAAAAAAATTTCCATGCAACAACTCCAATTCATACACGAATTTATAGACTACGCTTACAAAGCATCAATCTATAGATAGGAATATAAACATAGCAAATTATACTCCGCAGAATACATGAAATGCTCATTATAACAATAAAATAAATCTATAAACTAAGCTAACAAAGCAACAATCTATAGATAGGAAATAGAAAACTACCAAATTCTATTCCACGTATTACATGTAATGACACTATACATTTTCTTTCACACGATTCTTTTCCACTAATAAATTTCCAATAGATAACGATCGGGAGTTCACCAAATACCTAGTTACGCAATTTTTTGCGATGTTGATGTCATCTTGTGAATACGGCTTGTGGTTGACTTTGAAAATCCGTGAGTATAATAATACGTCCATTATGACAAAATAGTATAATAAATAAATTTGAAAATGGGAAGAATTACAACTCAAATCTCACCTTATCAATTTCAAGGAAATCCACTCGTATTGTTGAACGCACTTGACAGCGTATAGCATTACATAGTAGCCGCACTCCCGAGTTTGTGCTTGTTTCTTGTAGTAATTGAAGGTAAACATGAGTAGTTTTCATTCAAAAAAATGAAGAGTATCATTACAGGTTTATTTGGGTAGAAAACCACACATTTATATCGATGATGTCTAATCCTGCATTTGGATTTGAATCGACTGGATCATTGATCGACGCACCCAAAATTTTGGTAAAATTGTCTGATGGTTGGAAGTGCAATGGATCCATCCAAAATATCTTCTTCTTCTCCGGGACAATAAAGATTAATCTCCAATGGTCCTTGCAAAACATGTAAATAAAGACTAAATTATTGTTTTTTTGGTCTCCAAAATGTATCGCAATACCATATTTTGGTCCCCAGTGCCAATACCACTTTTATTCAGCAACCAACAAATACAAAATGATTTGTTTAGCCCCTGAAAGTGGTTTTCAGGTAAACCAAAATTATTTTCCGATATAGTCAGGAGTATTTTTGTAATTTTACTAATTAAAAAATATTTCATTTAAAAATTCCAAATTTTCAGTTTTCAAATTTCAGATTTCTTTTATATTTCTTTTATCTTTTTTCTTTCCACCCCTTTCCGCCACCGAGGACTTCTCCTTTACTCTTTTCTCCACCCTCTTATTCTCCTAAACCCACCATCGGAGATTCATCACCACTCATCGCCGATCGATTATGGATGAGGAGGAAAGGAGACGCCGCCACCGTTTACGACTTTTTGTTCGTGGTTGGAGATGAAAAGCCTCTCACTGCAGCTCAATTTGGGCTGAGAAGAATGAGGCAGCAGATGGTTTGGACTTTAGGGGTCAGAGCGCTAGTGGTTTGAGCTCAAGTAGTGGGGATGCAACGGGTGTTTTGGGTTTTAGCTTCAGGTAGAGGCACGATAATGGTTAGTGTTTCGGGATCAGAGTCGAGCAATGGGGGCGGCGGTGGGTGTTTTGGGTTTAGAGGTTTCAGCTGGGTTCCGGTGACTAAGGTTTCACCGTGGCATCGAGGTGGTGAATTTTGTTCCATTTCAGCTTTTCTTTCCGTCACAAAATATTCTTCAGCTGCGAACATGCTAATTGGCACGTGTTCAATTTGATCTTCTTGATCCTTATTTCCCAAAGCATTTTTCTTAATTCCCCTATTTTTTTATTCCCTTGTTTGCTGTAATCTTCGTCGGACTGGAAGAATCACGGATCTCCTCTACCAGGCCGGATTCCACCATTTTGGCCTGATGTGGCCTGATGTGAAATGATAGATCCACCCAGAGGATGCCACTCTGTTCTTCCACCCTGCTCCGACATGTAAATCAAAGAAGAAGCATAGAAGAAGAAGACAAAGTGGTTTTAAATTGTTTTATGTTTTTATGGGCAAAATTGTCTTTTCACATAATTCTTGCTAAACATTATCTGAAAACCACCTAGAATTGGGTTTGGGGACCAAACAAATCATTTTGCATTTGTTGGTTGCTGAATAAAAGTGGTATTGGCACTGGGGATCAAAAGATGATATTGCGATATATGTTGGGGACCAAAAAAATTATTTAGTCTGTAAATAAATAACTAATGACAAAAAATTAGTTCTTAACTTGAAATCATTTCTAACCATCACCTCTCAATGTCTGGTGCGAAGAATAATTTTTTATCTTTATATCCAAGAGTCTTGTGGAGATAGTCGATCATTTCTTGGAATGTAAAACCAATTCTTGGGTCATCAGGGGGCACAAATATCTGACCCAGCTCTTGTCCTTTTGATTCGCAATGTAATACATGTACCTTCAAAGCGAAAGTTGAAACATTATTGTACACTAGACAAAGGTGTTTTAAATTAACAATTGAATGGTTGAAGATAGTACTCACAATAGGTAGAGGGACATTAGTGTTTGGTTACTTGCTCACACTTCCATAGGTATTCAAAGTCCATCCATGAGGCTATGATGTATCCTTTTTTCGAACACACACTCATTTTCGGAGAATAAGTACGTTGAGTTACGAGGGTGTCCGGCAATCCAATCGTACAAAACCCAAAAAAATTGAAGCACATCCTTAATTACTTGTGCCCTTGTGATAGGTACTTTAATCTTTTTCGATGGTTGACCTACCGGTTTGGATTTCTTTGGGGGGGGGGTTTCCTTCAACTAATTATCAGTTAGAGGGTTAGCATAAATCAGGCGACGAGGCGATAAGAGAAATTTTCCACTGGGGGGTTCCACTTGCTTGTATTCATCAGGAATTGGTAATAGGGCATTGGGGACCAATGGATTCTCCAATGACACCCAAGAAATACCTTCAACAATTGCTTCCGAGTGATAATGTTACATTGCTTGGTGAAAAATCCCGTCGGCAACATGGAGAGGTCTACCCTCTAAGCCTTGATCAATGTATAGCTCACAGAAATTTGATTTTAACATGAAATGAAAACAATACAAGAAAAATAAAATTGAAGATATAAACTAACAATCGAGATATTGAAGAATATATATATATATATGTGTGTGTGTGTGTGTGTACTTTTTTGGGTGTCAACATGATCGCTTTGTCAAGGTTTTTGTCTTCACTTTTTGGTTTTAAAAGTTTAGGCTCGTGGTTAACCTCAACCTCCCCCAATTAGTAGCGTGAACCTCTAGACGGGGGTGTCCAACTAGGAGTTAAATCGTCTAAATTCTCAGGTATCAGAAGACACGTGTGTTGTAATTAAAATATCTTATTGTTGTATCACTTGTCTCGAATAAGAGCCTCTTTTTGCAAGATGTGCACTCTTCATGGTTTAGCCCTATTGTAAGAACTAGTAATTCCAAATGCATATTTTTGTGATAAGAATGAACCAACCCCTCTAGCAAATCCCGGGTGATCTAATTTACCGGTTGCTTCTGTGAGGATGTCGGTCTTACCCATTGTAATGAATTGGCCTTCCATTTGATCTTATTTTGACTTAGCCTACAAACGTGTACTAATTATTATAAATCGCACTTAAATATGATCAAGAGATGATTGAAATAATAAATAGAAGTTGTGGCTTACCCCTAATTCCGCAATATGAATTACCGAGTCTTTATCGAACCAACCTTTCTTGTTTTGTCAGCTCTTTAGGAATAGATCACATCTCTCTATGTCATCTACATTGATTGGTGTGACCAACAACCTTGCCTCATCCTCGGTCATCCAACCTTTAATTGTGAGTTGGACATCTTTCTCATACAGTCATTGACCATTTGAATTTCCGCTAAAGCATAACCACTATGCTTTTTCGATGTGGAGTTTCATTCATTTTGGAAATATGATGCTTATCATCCCTCGTACCCTATGTTAGCATGTCATAACCTAGTCACTAATAAAGAGGCATTAATCTAAATACACATAAAAACTTAAAGAACTAACATTCCGTTCAATCTCTATTTATCTTCTCTTGTGGATCTCCCAACTCTCTGGTTGAATGTGGGTATAAGTTAACCATGGGTGATCTCCCTTCCTATTAGAAAATATGTAATCTCTAGATAGGGTGTGTTTGTACTCCCTCCAACTCTTGGATAACATATACATCGTATTCCTCCTCAAATCTCCCATGTCGGGATCATCTATCTCAAAGGGCCTCTACAAACAATTATATGGGTTACGATGTGAAAATCAAAGAGATACTATAGGGGTTCTTTTTTAAAGTACACAAATTTAAAAACTGTTACCTTGCACTCCATATATAGGATGTCCTTATACTCTTTAGGTACCACATGCCAATTATCATACTTTATGTCCACCCGCATCCTACCAACCTTCCCGACCCAACTAGACCACTTAGCACATTCCTCTGACAAACATTTACCCAACTTGTTGAAGATCAACAAAGTCAAATCTTTTCTAGATATTAGACAATAGTGTCTATAATCTAAGAATAAAAATGGGGAGAGATTTGGTCAAGAATTGAAAAGGGGAAGGGAACAGAAAGGTTTTTGGGGAGAAAAAATAGGGAATGCGTGCCCAAAAAATGGGAATTAAAGGTTGTTTGAAACACCTTTATTGTCCTTCAAACCTACTAGGTCGTCATTTATGTTACGATTTTGGAAATGGCCTTTGAGTGTGTTCGGAGTCCGGAACTTGCTCTTGAACATGTTATTATAGGTCAGAACTAGTCTCGGGCTTGGAAGTAGTTAGGGTATAAAAAATGGGGAAAGTTTTTCAATCTGAAATCCCCAAATTACATAAAATCCTAGTGAACCATCTTCTCCCCCCTACTCAATCAAAAAAATTCCAAGCTGGAAAATTGTAAGGAGTCATGAAGGCAAATCAACCGGAGTGGCATCATCGAGGAGTCACCAACATTGGTGAAGCAAGGTGATAGTCCAAAGTTCTTCAACGAAGGGGCTGAATAGAGGTATGTGGATCTCCACCACTGCAAGTATACGAATCCTAAAATTGTCCTTACTTCCGAAATTGGTCAATAGGTTATTTGCTAAATTACTCTAAAAAGTCCCAGTCTGAAAAATTATTGAAATTAGATGATCTAATTTATTACGATGAAGTGTTTCATTTTTATGCTATCGTAGGGAAGAGCAAAAACAACCATGACCTCACTAAGGTGAATGGGGTTTTAATATCTGATGAAAAATTTGCAATAAAAGAGATATTCGGTTGCAACTATGCCAACTTAAGTACTTGTGTCCTCGAGGATGTGCACACTTGAAATTGTTCACCAAAAAAGTTGGCCAGCTGTTACAGAATACACCCTTTTTTCCCATAGATATGGTTAGAAAATACTTTCATAGGAAGGGTAGCACCCCAGGACAGGCTAAGAAATATAACATAGGGGTACAAACAGTTGACCGAAGGTTGGTATACGAGTGGATATGTGTGAATGTACTTCCCTCGGGTGGCCATGCTTAAGAGCCCACCATAGGCAATTTGATGATATTCTACTATGTCATGGAAGGTATTAAAATTAACGCTGGCTACACAATACTCGGTTATATGCTAAAGGCCACCTTTGAAAAGAAAAAGGATCTCCCGTACGGAGGATTGATCACAACGATGGTCAAGAAATGGGAGAGGGGGTTAATCCAGTTAGTAGACCATTGAGTGTGGAATATAATGATGGGGGGATTTGAGCACAAACACTTGAGGTTGGGGTTTGACAACAAGTATGCGTATCATACTATTATGGGAGTTGCTGACAAAGTTTAAAAGAGAGCAAGGGATGCTACAACGTCGAGGAGTGAGGTATCTTCATCCCGTAAGTTGCATTAAATTTAGTACTACATTATATAGACATGAATGTGTATTTCTCATCACCTTTTAATTATATGTTTTGATTTTCAATTTGTAGGTTGAAGAAAATTCTTGAAGAGCACTATTATTAGGTACATAGCATGCCTTAGACTGGACAGTAGTGCACTATAGAGCTCGAGGCGGGGGAATCTAATCACGCCAAGTTCATTGTGTCGTCGGGCTTGTGCATCAACCAATCATATGAGTTCAACATGCATAATTTCAAGCCCGTATTCTGCGATGATGATGAGGAGGAAGATGGAATTGAGAATGAGGTGGAGGGTGGAAGCAAGGATGATGCGACCGACTCCGAGATTGAAGAAATGTTCACCAAAGACCTATAGTAGAAACATTTAAATTGAACTTGTTTGCTGAATACATTTAGATAACTTTAGGAATTGATTCAAGTGGATTAACTATCTCTTTTGTGTGGTTTGTGGATTCAAACAACGAATGTGTTTTTTTTTTTTGCAGATTATAACATTTGTGTTTAAGCATTATGATTGAAACTAGCTCATGTCCATAGCATTTTGTTTGTTTTAACTCACCTATGAATGTTTAGCAATTAAGGAACTCAAATACCAAAATAGCATAAGCTCTAAGTACTGACCTTTTGCTAGGAAGTACTTCCGAGTCCAGAAAAAATTCAGCATAATGTAAAAATGTCCCATAAGAAGTTCCTGATTCGGAACATTGTCAGTGATAGTTTATGTAGTGTCTTATGCATATTCTGATCTTGTTCTGGATAAAAATGCGTCCCTTTTTCACCAATTGATTTCTTTGCAAACTCACAAGCTAAAAATTGACCATATACTATTTTATTCAAGAAGTAGTTTCGAGTTCAGAACTAAGAATCGGTGCTTAATTCAAAGAACTGATAATGTTATGATCTCGGGTTTTCCTATATTAAAAAATGTGATTGCTCTTCATTTCCCCCAAATAAAAAACCCTAATAAACATCTTCCGGAGTCAAAACAATAAATTCTACCTCCAAATTCAATATTACAACTACCATAGTACTACCACCAGGATATCCACGTCCAACCATGCGATCTCGAGCAAGAGAGGTGGTTCAAAATCTTCAATGAGTTCTCGATCAGGCAACCTGGGCTACGAAACGGTGAGGTTCATTTCACTTCCCGCACAAACTAGGTATAATGCATTGAGAGATTGTGGTGAACTAATGGTTTCATTTGTCATTGATTTGGACATTTATCATAGCATAGGGTTACCTGACCGTGTGTTAAAATTTGAGGGCTAACACATTCTTAAGCTATTGAAATTGAATGAACCGGCATATTTTGATAAAATGTGGCAATTTTATAGCAATTTGCGTGAAATTGAGGGTGGTATTTTTAGGACGAGGATGAAAGGGTTTGATATAGACATAAGTCCGTGGATAATCAATTAATTGCTCGAGTGCCCCTATAAGGGTCTGGAAAATGTTTAGCCGTTTGACTTAGATGGGCATTCATATGATGTGTATCATTTAGAGAAATGGACTTTGGATACTGAGCCCCCGAATGTTGACCCTTTTGAGTGTAGGGTTAGGTACTTTCAAAGAAACACACATGATTTCGGGAGGCCCGAGTCGTTTAGTCTAAGTAATCTCACAATTGATCAAAGAATTATTTATGAGGCGATTGCTTGATGCATTTTTCCAACACCCAGCCATATCACGGAGCCCACGTATATCACCCTCTTGATGTTTTACTATACAATTGTGCGTAAGAGAATTAATCACGGGTCGAGAATCTTCAAACATATGATGTAGGTTGCATAATCAAATAATGTAATTAAAAATCTTCCATACGGGGACTCAATAACTTCAATTTTGAATATTGTGGAATGGATGCCATTGCATGGAGAGGAGAAGGCTTGTAAGTATTTTGACAAGCAATACTTTGTGAAGAAGAAGTGGGTGCTTTTCAAACACAAGTGGTGCCACAAGAGTCGTGATGCAATGGACCACAGTAAATGGCCAAGGATTGAAGAAGGTACGGTTTCTTAGGTTCTTTAATTTGTTTTTGATTTTGTAAGTGATTTAATTCTTAACAATTACTAATTGTTTGGTGTAGAGGAATCAAACTCGAAATTCATGGAGGGCTTCAAAACTTGTTACAAGTGGATTCAGTGAAATTTTCCAATTGAGAGAGCGAGTGAGGAAGATGGAGAGTCGCTTACATGCATTTGAATGCAAATTTTCCGCTTCAAGGAGATCACACTCAATAAGAGTCTCTTCTGTGTGAACTATTTGTGTTAGCTAAGGGGATTGGTTAATTGAGCGAGTTGAAGAATTATTAGGATTTGAAACTTACTTTTCTCATTTGTGCTTTATTCGTGTTTTGTAAGATGATAAAATTCTTAATTTGATGAAATTGTTTTCATTTTAAGTTGATTGAATCACTCACTTGCATGAAATTATTTGATTACATTGAATCACAAAAGTAATTATTAGGTCATTGATTTGATTACCATTGGTCACGACCAAGTTCCGAGAACGGAAAAAGTTTGGTCAAATAATTAAACACCAAAAAATGAGACTTACAAAACCTAACGTGTTTCTTCTTTGTTTGCTTCTTTTCTTTCCCTTTCTTATCTTATTGATCTTTCCTTGGGCGTTAACCCAAATTCCTTCCTCGTGATCCATGCAACATATATAGGTAAACAAAGTCAAGTCATCCTCTTCAAGGAAAATGTCATCATTGTTCAAACCGATGAAACCATTGAGACCGAAACCGACCACATCTTCAATCTCACATTTATCAAGAAAAGCCCTCTTACCTTCAACAACAATCTCCCATCTAGAATCTACCAGATATTGCACATAAAAAACTTGAAGCGCCTGTGAGGTTAATATTAATGGATAATCTCTCCAACCGATCTGAATTCGATCAACCATTGTGACGCCCATTGCATCAGTTCGCTGGCCACTACAAAAATCAACCCATTGGCATTTAAATACATGCACCCAAACGGTCACGTAATCAAGCTACCAAATTTCTAATTCAGTCCCAAAGTAACATGTGTTAGCGTAGATAGAATTGCTATCACTTGTGCTTCCAAAGTGAAGGGCCTCTGAAACAAGGGTTACACCATTGTTCTGAAACACACCATTGTCATACACCAACTTTGTTGAAAATGTGAATTCATTAATTTCATACCCTCTGAATGAGAGAACTATACCTAGAGGTCTGGGGGATAACCACTTCATTGTTTCAGGATGACTAGCGACCTCCACGTGACTACGATGTCAATTTGAAAATGTTCCAATGTGTTGTTGTAGAACTTGAGCTTCATTGAGGATTTTCCACTCTTATTCCATCCATGTGGATCTTGATATATGGGACAACATCATCGTGGTTCCGTAAAATATAAATATGCACAACACTTAAGTATTTCGATATCGGGATCAAAAGTTTTCCTTGTTTTATCCTATGGCCCTAAGCCTCCCCTCATGCCTAGATCATAGAAATCCAAAGAATCTACCTCCTTCAAATGCTCAGTACAAAACTCAATCATCTCCTCCACCACATACCATTCACAATACTTGCATCATGTACCTTCACAAAATACTTAAAGATTTTCATATACCACTCGAAGGGGTATATCCATCTAAAAAATACCGGACATCATAGCTTCATTTCTCATACCAAATGAACAATCAAGTGGACCATTATGTCAAATAATGATGGAGGAAATTACATCTCTATCCAACACAAGACTTCCACAATCATCGGTTGCAAACGATCAAGTTTGGTCACACAAATAATTTTTGAAAAAATACTTCTAAAGAAAAAATAAAACTTAGTAATGCACAATCTTAAATGGGGTTGCAATAATGACCTAATAGCAATGACATTCAATTCTTGCATTAGTTTGTGGAAATCAGGAGATTTAAAATTGACCAGCTTCAACTTAATCACTTTAACACATGAACTAATGTTAGACGAATATGACCCATGCACCTTTACAATACAAAGGGTCTCACGGAAATATTTCTTCTCGGACTCAGACATGGATTAGCAGGCCGGGGGGAGATAATAACCATCGTTGTTCATCACGGGACCAAAAATCTTCTTGATGCCCATTTCAACCAAATCAAGTCGGGACATCAAACCATTTTTAGTTTTTTCGAGGGTATTTAAAAGTTTTCCGACTAAAGAATCACAAACATTCTTCTCAATGTGCATTACATCAAGAAAGTGTCTGACCTCTAATTCCTTCCAATACGATAGTAAGAAGAAAAAAATGGAGCATTTTTTTCAACTTCCTTTAGATGCAAATTTTCTCATCCCCTAACCTTTTCAAATACATCGTGACCTGATAGTGACATTGGCGGTCCGCTTTCCTCAAGTGATCTGTTGAACCACTGCTTAGCCAATCTCCAGGGGTGACCCTCAAGAGAAACAGCATATGCCCTTGATAAACTATTTTACACCCATGCATTAACTGAAAGGAAATTGTTCATTCTCACAATCAGGATGCAAAGTTCCCCTTCACTGAGTATCTAGATAAATTTCCATATGCGGGAAAATCATTAACAGCGCAAAACAGTAATACCTTCAATGTAAATTATTCTTCAACTCTACCATCATAGGTGCGGACACCTACATCAAAAAAATGCTAAAAAGACATGAACAAGAGGAGAAAGATACACATTCAGTCCCAAAATCATCATCGACAACATACATACTTTCTTTTCATCATCAACCATGCTGGAAGATTATGAATCACTAACATAACATGCCAAGAACTATGTGTGCTACTCATATTACCAAAATGATTCATTCCATCAGTAGATAAACCTAACCTC
>JAULKK010326264.1:0-11129 GCA_032355705.1 Rubia peregrina | reverse complement strand
TGCCCATTTCCAGGGTCCTAAACACCCTATTTATAGAGGTGAAACCGTAAGCCTAGCTCTCTATTTTCCTATGTGGGACAAAGAGTTTCAAGGCATTTCCAAATGTGCATTTTCGCACATTTACCTCTCCCAAAAATGAATCGTTAAACATCAATATATCATTCACTCTTGATCCGTTTTGAGTGTTCGATTAACCAATTTTATAGTACTCGCAACGTAGAATCCAAAAATGTCATCCACCGAACCCAATTCATTTCGGGTACTGCTCAAAACAAAGCCCAAAATTGATAAAGTCAACTTTTATTATACCATATTTTCCAACACAACATAGGCCAACTTAAGTCTTGGGGACTTGGATCAACAAACACAAGTCACCTCGCCAACACACTCAGGGGATTAAGCATGAAAACCAATAACTAAACTACAGAACATCTCAACAGATAAAAGAATCCAAATTTACTATAATTTAGGAACTCAATGGAATAAAAACAAGTAATACCTAGAGGAAGTAGTTCCCATAACCCATACCGATCATCAGTGGAAGAAGTCCTTGCAGTTTCTTACCCCACACAAGCACTTCTTTCTCCTGTAGCTTACTTGCCCGGATTTAATGATGCCATAATCGAACGTCAGCTCTTGCATGGGAGGTACGTATGTGGCCCAAGGCAAAGAAAGAAATGTGCAGGTACGCCTCATCTATGCTTTCGCGCAACACTGGCTGCCAATACACATTGGGTGAACAACTATGGTTCATAAGAGAGCAACATTCCCACTGTTCTTTGCATTGACAAACAGTGGGAATGGCAGTCTCAAAGATTCAGGTGGAGTATCCATTGGCCTGAGTAGCATCAAACAGGTGGTTGTCACACTCTCTCCCAACCTCGTTGGCATCATAAGCATCAACAACCTCCCCTGCATACTCACATATAAAAGCCTCCAGCACGAATACGATCCCAAGACCCAAGTCCCCAACCTCTGTCCTTAGTTTTGAATACTTCTAGGTAGAGTTTCAGACTTGCCCATGCAAATTAGTAAAAGGTTGAAAATCAAAAGGTTAAGAAATTCTGCTAGGGAGGTCATCAAGTAATAGGCATATGCCTATACTTGAAGCATCCTGCTTTTAAGAAGTTTTGTATTCATCCACTCATAGAGAAATATTGTAAAAGAAGTATCTCTAATACTTGTTAAAAGTCTACTGAAGGTAGAAGGTTCAACAGCTCACTGGTTCTACATATATCGGAGGTTGAACATAAAGTCATATTTTCTCTATTAAGCATGCAAAACAAGTGACATCATGTGAACTATATCATCTTCCTAAGTTAGATGGATAATGTAGCCACTTATCTATCACGAACTCTTCCATCAGATATGATTTGAGTATCATCTGTCGGAAACGTCTCAAGAACATCTCTAAGAATGGTCTGAACAAAATAGGCAAACAAGATACTCAACATTAACATTTGAATATAAATAAGCCAAGCAGATTATTAGAGTCATTTTGATATCCAGAACCGGCAGACCTAGGCAAGTGAAGAAAAGACTACTTCGGCGAGATTATAATGCCCGTCTAAAAAAATGCATTCGTCCAAACAATGTGACAAGGAAATAGGTCATACTATTTTCCTTCTGATGCATCCATTCTTAAAAACAATTATTTTACTTACCAGGAAGAAGTAAGAAAAGAAAAGACTATTTCAGTGAGATTATAATGCCATGTCCAGTTATTAACAAAACTCCCAGCACATAAGCTAATTGTTAGAGAAAAAGAACACGGGAGTAAGTTTATAATCATTTTTGAACTTGCAAAACCTAGGGGCTGTTTTAAGATATAACCTCAAGTTTTCGTGCACCTCAAAACTGATATAGCTAGATAGTTTATTAATTCAATTAGGCTCTTAATCAGCAAGCATGGATATGAAAAGAATGATGATGGAAGGGAATTTCAAAGCATGAACAAGAAAAAATTCTGGCAACCGCGTACCTACTTTTGTCAAAAGCTTATCCACATCATCATGAAGAACCCATCTGAGGCTTCAAAGACAAGACCAGGGCCTTTCAATCACCATATTACTCTTTTAATTTTTTAAAATATTCATTGGGTATATCCAGGGGTGAAAGTAGCATTAATACACATTCGAACTGAAACCACAATAATCATACAGATTTCTATGAATTCATGCAATACAAAAACTTTAGCAAAAAAGAGAGAGAGGGTACCATATGGCATCTAGTTAACTACCTTGAGTCATTTGTACTTTACTCTCACTACCACTAAAGATTGACCCCTTCTTTTCACTTGCAACTTCTTCATATCAGCCGAATTACATCCTGAATAACGTTGTAGTTCGATGGGTTGTTTAGCTTTGGATACCAATGATTAACTCAAGATATAATAGCACAAAAATACTTCATAAACACAAATGTATCTATACAAGCATATGAAAATATTAGTTTACCCAATATTCCTTAACACCCAAGGACTCAATTCAGGTTTAAGAGTGAACTTTGACAGAAATACAATAGCAAAGAAGACAGGAATTTCACACAGCCGTACTCTAGTGAACTTAAAACATAAAACTTTAAGTTCATATACTCTAGTGATCATATATTCTAGAATTTTCATGAACCCTATGTCAATCACACTATCGAAAACCCAAAACTAATCACAAGAACCGAAAACCCTAATAGACAAAAAAACAAGCTCATGAAGAGAACTCTTACGATTAATTGATTTTTGAGAACTCGCGAGTGAGAACATGGAACCCGGTGGACAACTGAGTGTCGGGGAAGGAAGACGAAGAGAAGGAGGAGAACATATGTGAGGAAGACGGAAATCAAAATAACAAATTAACAGCGACGTCGTTTAGGATAGTTAGGGAAGTCAAATGACTTCAATACCCCTGGCTGATACAGAATGCAAACAATCCTTATTATATGGTGCTTTGCGATTAGATACACATAATTATGATAAAATTTTAAAATTGAATGACAAAGTCTTGGGAAAAACCGTCTTTCCATAGGCATATGGAAAGATGGGGTTGAATTGAAATTATAGAAATGTAAAAGATTTTAGTTGCAATATTAAAAATTTATTATGCAACATTTATGAGTGATAGGTTTATGAACCGATTAATACAACCAGAAAATTTTATTTTGATTTCTTCAAATTTACAGTTTAAACCTTGGTCTTTCCATAACTTATGGAAATACCGTCTTTCAAGAGACGGACTCTTAAAATAATCTTTTTAATTTAAATAGTAAAACAATTATTTATGGTTTTGGAAAAAACCGTTCTTGCTGAGGTTAAGTCCCAAAAATAAATATTGTACTCCTACATAAATCTTAAAAATAATGAAATGGTCGATTTTATATCAAAAGAAGAAAGAAAGAGAAAACGATCGAATCAAGTGCTAACTCAATTCAAAATTATACCACATATTTGCAACCATTGGTCCAATGGAAGCTTTGCCTTCTGCATTAATTGGCTCCTACTTTCCAAACGACATCCTCGCTAAACTTGTTTTGTTCTTCTTCCTAGGTACTAGGTACTTGGTAGAGTTACACAAAGTCAAGTTCTTAATTTAGAGGACAAAAAATGGACAGTTTTTACAAAATTGTGATATTTAATGCTCGAAAAGGAAATTTCTCAAAAGAATTTGCATGCACCTGTCTAGTAATTAACTTACTAATTCTTAATCTAGTAGACTAATTCTTTTAGGAACGAAATCTGTAACGCCTAAACTAATTGTTATCGTTCTTTTGATCATTCATTTTATTTTTGAACATTCTTGACCCCCGAACCAAAAGAAGTGTCAAGTCGTGTCACCTTCACGTAGTCAAGTTAAATATAACTTTTATTAACAGTTTTTGATGGACAAAAATGTTTTATTCTATTCAACTTTAGAACTCTTTGCCATTCAAAAAAAATATTTTCTTCAACCGGATCTCGTCATTGTCGACAACATCTGAACAGCTCGAGAAGACATTTCAACTCGAATCTCGCACGACTCAATAAGACATTCTTCTGAATTGCAGTTGTCATATTCTCGCCTTCCTACTAAAGCAGTAAAAATTCTATATGGAGAATTTTTGTATGTGGAGATGAGAGACCAATAGCAAGTTGTCAAGTATTTGATGGGAAAAAACTACCGTAAACTATCACCATAAAATCAGAATACCAAAATTACACCTCAGTCCCTCACCTATACATACAAAAATTCTCCACATAAAAAATTGGGTTAAATGCTTTTATAACCCTGTATTTAGGGTGAAAGTGTCAATATAACCCTGTAAAATCAGAAAGTGTCAATCTAACCTTCCGATCATATTTGACATTGACTTAAATTTCTGACAGTTGACTAGACGGAAAAACACTAATTTGCCCCTGGACATTTTTGCTAAATTAAAATTCTGTTTTAGCATTATGTTAAAATTCTGTTTTAAAATTCCTTTTTAAAATTTTGTTTTTGCTAAATTAAATTTCCGCCTCCACTGCCACCACTACACCATCGCCAACAGCCATTACCACCTCCACCACCTCCAACAGCCATCATCACCTCCAAACCCTTACCCCGCCACCACCCTACCCTAGCTCGCCTCTAGCCAGCCGCTCCCGCCTAATACCGCCCACCTCAACAACAGCCACCCGCTCCCGCTCCTGCTTCCCACCCTCCATCCCTCCCCTCTGCATGCCCCACCTCCGCCAACAGCCATCATCACCCTCAAACCCTCACCCCCACCGCCGCTAAAACCTTACCTCGCCACCACCGCTAAACCCTTAACGGCCAGAATTTCGTGTCGTCGGCGGTGGAGAGTTCTTGGAATAGCAACGGGGAGAATCCAATGGCGATGTGCTTTCAGGTGCAGAGAATCTGCCACTTCTATCCATTGTTCCCTGCTCTGGTGCCCCCGTCGCCCTCGTCAGAAATGGAGATCCACCAATGCTACGACGTGGAGAAGCAGCTTGTCCCCTCCAGTCCCAACCTTGTAAGTTGTTCCCTGCTCTGGCGGCGTGGGCGGGCAGGCGGACAGAGAAGCGGCTCATCCGGGGGCGGGTGGACGGAGAAGCAGCTCATCCGCTCCCGCCAGACAATAAAGGCATTTGAGAAATTGAGAAGCAGCCCTCGTCGAAGAAGGATTTCTTTCTTTTTCCTTTGTTTCTTATATTTTTTAATTGAGGGGTAAAATGGTCATTTCTATTATTTCCGGTCAAAATTTCCGTTGACAATTGGAGTCAACGCATCCCAAGGTTATATTGGCACATACTTAATAAAGTTGAGGTTAGTTTGACACTTTTTGATTTTATAGGATTATATTGACATTTTCTGGCTAAAGTATGTTATTTTGACACTTTACTCTAAAAAAAAATTCTGCAAGTTGTAGTGCTCCTTTTGTCCTCAAAATTCAACTGCGACTAGTACCTCCTCTCTACTCTATACTACAATCATCAAAATACAACATTTTGAGTGTCTTTTATCCTACGTAAACATGTGATCAATTGTTTGATAATCAAGCTCCTCCAAACTTTTTGCACTTATTTGCCAGGATTTTGAATCATCATCTTCAATGCTCCAAACACAGCCCATCTTTCCAGGGAAATTGCCAAGTTTTGAATTCTGAAACAGAGAGAAAGAAGCACTCATTCTTGAACTAGCTGGAAAGCTCGTGTTGTCACATAAATCCATCAAGAAGCCAATTGAGAGCTTATTGCAATCCAAGAATCCACACACCTTCATCTTTTCTTCGTCGCAAATCTTGTCGTGCCCCTGTAAGAAAGATCGCGAACTGTATCAGATCTTCTGTAACACTCTTAATAACCTGACGCGACTCCTGCTAAAAAAACTAAACCCTCAACGTACACGTGTTAAACTATTAAAAGTGTTACAGAAGATCGTTCATAAAAATGTATGATGATCATACCTTAAGGTACATATCCAATGCATGGTAAATCCTGTCATGAGAAACCCTAGCATCAGCAGGAAGAGCTACAGCCAGCGCGATAAACTTCGCGGGTTTGAGGCAAGGATCGGGAGCCACTTCTGCAATGTAAGAATCCATCAGAGGGGCTACTTTCTTCAACAGGTGCATCGGAAACTTTTTTCTGCTTTCGAATTGAAGCAGAAACTGTTTCTGAATCCTCAAAACCAAATCCACATCATATGCACATCTCTTTCCAGATGGAGATGGGAAAATTAGGTCATTTAGCTTCGCGCGATCAAGAACAGAACCGATTAGGCTTTCCACCTTCCTCTTGTAGGATTTCTGCAACCTTAAAGCCATTGAAACCTGAAGATTGTCAAATAGACATCTTACACAAATGTGGGATCTGTCCTCCAGCAAATCAAGAAGATCGATCATAGTTTCCGCAATTTTCTGCTTCTCAGCACCCTCAGCTTTCTTCATCTTCTGATAACGGAAGAGGAAACAAGAAACTGTGTAATCATCCACTTTCTTCGATGCTATCATAGTTCTTACAAGCTTCTCCACCAAATCAATCCTCAGGAATTCCAAATCGTCGAACCAAGAGCTGTTGCTTGTAATTTCGCGACTTACTTCGCTGCTTATATCCCCTGAAAACTGCATACAGGAAGAATTATCTGTTGAACACGATGCGTTAGGACTAACAGCTGAAATCGTCGAAATCTTCCCCACTAGAGACTCCATCAAATCCTGAAGCACAACTGAGTTACTTATCAAATGCAGCAAATCCTGGCTTTGCTTCAGACATTCAAGCAGTTCAGACCACGACATTTCGCGAATCAAACCGGACAGTCTAAGACCATCTTCATCCATTTCCAAGAAAATGGCAGCAGAAAGTAGCTGAATTACATCGGAGGAAGAAACATTTAAGTTGTTTAACCTTCCTCCATTGTAACAAAACCTTAAAACAAGCTCAAAACCTTCTGATCCTCCGGGGAAATCAATGAAGATGACCTTGAATCTACCTGCATTATCCTTCGATTTCCTGAACAATTTCCTTAATCTACCCGAGTGAGATACAATGATTTTCTGCAGAATCACGGAGTGTGTACGTTATAATCAAAGATGGTTGAAACTGGAAATGTTTAAGAATTTGACAAGAATATGGTAAGGTTTGCAGTTATTTACCTTGTTGACTAAGAATGTTTCTTGGCCATTAACATCTATTTCAAGATCACAGCACATTTTTGCATGAGTTTCTGAAAGTACAATTGCAGAAAAATATGAACAGATATTTTGGGAAATTATTTATCAGAAGAAGTGGGGAAAATTTGGACAATATGGGGAAAGTGGGGAAGGAATAAGAACCCTCCAAAGTCCACAGGGAAGTGCTAAGGAAATATAACATGGACAAAGCTTTTAAGAACAGTACTCCCTCCGTCACAGTCAAGATTACACTCTTACTTTTTGCACACCGTTCAAAACACATGTTTGACCGTTAATATGTTTATCCACAAATAACAACAGTAAATAAAAAGTTGATATTTATAACCTACTTGTTACGACGAATTGAACAATATCATATACGATAGTATTATTGTTCATATATTAATTCAAATATGTAATCAAACTTTACTAGATGATAGTATTTAAAAAGTAAGACTGCAAGTTGAGACGGGACAGAGGAAGTACATAATTAATAAGAAGCCACTGATATTTTCTTACATATCCCAAGGTCACAAAGACATTAACACAAACACAGAGTTCAATTAGCATCGAGATGACAAGAAATCTAATTATCATAATAAAAGAGGTCTGTTGAGTTTAAGTGAGTCCATGACTTGAATAATGTAGGGTTGTGCAAATTGGCTCATACTCGGTCTAACCCAAATAGATTTGACTCGTTAAAATTAGGTCGGATCAAAATTGTCCCAGTTCAAGCTGCAACTTAACTATTCATATAGTAAAAACTTCTTAACTTTGACCCCAAAATTGAATAGGTGTATAAGTATAAATATTATTGAGTGATATATTGTTAGATTCGTTACAACATATATTTTCAGAATATCAACGTTTTACAAGTTTTAATTATCCTTAATAAAAGATATTAAGGATCAAACATTTTTTGAGTCAACTGGTGAAAGTCAAAGTGTGCAGCTTGAATTGGGACAGAGGGAGTACTTATTTTAGTTCAGATCAGTTCAGTATATTTATATTTATTTCAGTTCAGCATATTTATATTATTTCATTTCAGCATATTTCAATTTCATTTTTTCAATTCATTTTATGAAACGATTCATTGCACATACACAAACAATAAAATGAGCATTAAAATAATTATATTTGATATTAAAATTCATGTTATTAGAGTCTATCTGCACTTCAGTTCAGTTCAATTCATTCATTTAAGTTCGATTCAGTTTATTTCATTTTACTTCATCATGAATGCTTATGATGAAATTTAGATTAATTGAGTCATATTGGTACTATTTTTCAGTACACTTATTTTTAATTTAGTTTGGCTCAGTGAAGTTCGGATCAGTTCAGTCATTGCAGTTCAGATCAGTTCAGTTCATTGCAGTTCAGCTTATCATAGTTTTTTTTATATAAATGTGGTCCTTTTACTCTATTTTAAACTGATATAAATTCTTAGAAATAAATTTCAGTTTTTCAGTTAATTTTATGAAACGATGCATTGCACATACACAGACAATAAAATGAGCATTAAAATAATTATTTTGATATTAAAATTCATGTTATCAGAGTTTATTTGCACTTCAGTTCAGTTCGGTTCATTTCATTCATTTAAGTTCAGTTCAATTTATTTTAGTTAAGTTCAACATGAATGCATATGATGAAATTTAGATTAATCCAGTCATATTGTTACTATTTTTCAGTACATTTAATTTTAATTTAGTTCGGCTCAATGCAGTTCAGATCAGTTCAGTTCGTTGCAGTTCAGCTTATCATAGTTTTTTTTATAAATGTTTTTCTTTTTAACTATTTTAAACTGATATAAATTCTTAGAAATAAATTTCAGTTTTTCAGTTCATTTTATGAAACGATGCATTGCACATACACAGGCAACAAAATGAGCATTAAAATAAATATATTTGATATTAAAATTCATGTCATCAGAGTTTATCTGTACTTCAGTTCAGTTCAATTCATTCATTTAAGTTCAGTTCAGTTTATTTTAGTTCAGTTCAACATGAATGCTTATAATGAAAGTTAGATTAATTCAGTCATATTGTTACTATTTTCAGTACACTTATTTTTAATTTAGTTTGGCTCAATGCAGTTCGGTTCAGTTCATTGCAGTTCAGCTTATCATAGTTTTTTTTATAATGTTTTTCATTTTACACTATTTTAAACTGATATAAATTCTTAGTAATAAATTTCAGTTTTTTTAATTTTAAGAAATAAACTTCATTTTTCAATTTAATTTTATTAAAATCATTTCAGTATATTTATACTTATTTCAGTTCAATTCAGTATATTTATACTTATTTCAGTTAAGTTCAATTCAGTTCAGTATATTTATATTTATTTCAGATCAGATCAGATCAGCTCCAGAGAACAGGGCCTTAATACATTGCAGAAATTTAATCACATTAAATCGTGCTGATCGGATTGATTACTTTCAATCACAATAATCATATTAAATATATAACTAAAATTTAATCACATTAAATCATGCTAATCAGATTAATTACATTCAATCAATATCAATTATATTAAAATTTTAATCACATTAAATCATGCTAGTCCAATTGGATCGATTAGATTTAATGAAATTAATCATATTAATTGGATAATATTTTAAGGGAAACAATTGGTAATATTTTAAATCAATCCTATAAATAGAATCAATCACATTCAATTAAATTAATTTTATTAAGTCATATTTAACATATTAATCTTATGAATTACATTTAATCACCACAAATTTTATTAAATCTCAATTAATCCCATTAATTGACTTGACATTGCAAATGTATTTGAATAAATAAATTTGAACAAAATTTATTCATATTTGATATTAATCGTATTAATTATTTTAATCACATTAATCACATTAATTAGATTAATCACATTAATCAAATTAATTAGATTAATTATATTAATCACATTAATTTGTATTAAGACTCAATTAATCACATTAATCGTAATAGATAAATACTTTATCATCCTTTATCGATTTCAAATCTCATATAATAATTTCATTATAATATCTCAAATCATAAATAATTTGAATAAAATTTAAACTCTTTAAATTATTTTAATTATCTCAAATAATTAATTATTTCACTAAATAATGTTAAAATAATAATAATAATAATACATCAGGTTACTTCTCTGATACTCTCTTCCCTGTCAAAACACTTCTAACCATTCTTGAAAATTCTAAATATTTGTAACTAATGATAACTATCCTAAAAATCATTTTTTTAAAACAAAAAAGAGTGGAAAACAATTGAATCAAATCCAATTTTTATCTTTCTTGAAAATTTCAAGTTCTAAACCACTCCAGAAATAATCATAATTTTAAACAACTTTTGTTCATACATATAATCACATCATTAGAATATAATTCCTTAAAATCAAAATTTTAAATATAATTCCAATTGATTAAATCCCGACTTTCAAAACGAGAATTCAAAAACTAATCGAATTAATCCCATATTTTGAAAATCTTATATCATTAAAATTTGTAGAGATATAATAAAGGAAAATTAATCTCATCATCTAACACTTACCTTCGAGATTGTTATTCTCCACCAACCAGATTGTTGATTACAAATAAATAATTTATATTCTAAAATATAAACATTTCTGACTTCTTTAAATTTCCACTATGCATTGTGAAGATTATTGATTAAATTTCATCTCATGAAAATTATAATCCAATAAATTCAAATCACAAGCATGAATTTTATAAATATAATCACTTAAATTTAAGGTTATAATCATGCATAAATAATATAAACGCATGTATACCATATAGGCTCTGATACCACTGTAAGTATTCGCCTAATACTATAAAAGACAGAATCATATGATATATATATATATAATGCATAACTCTAAATTACCAGATTATTGACAATGTGATATTTGCTTGGTGATGTCGATCTTAGTCGCACAATGGGTCCGACCTCTGAATGTATCCACACGAATTTGACTATTGGACAGTCAGTTAACGTGCC
>JAULKK010326247.1:0-11130 GCA_032355705.1 Rubia peregrina | reverse complement strand
TCAGTTCTAAACTCCCTACCATCATTTGGAAGTCCTCAAGTTCCTTTTCCTCCACATGATTGCCACCAATTCTATCATTTGGTTTCAAGGGAGAGTTAAAATTGCCAAGTATCAACCAAGGTTTGGTACCTCTGTCTTGCTGGCTCAAATACGTCCATATATTCTTCCTTCTCATGATTGTGTTATAGCCATAAATCATTGAACAATAAAATTCACAGTTATTAGTCTTCAGAATACATTCCAGGTCAATGCACTGATCATCAATATGCAATAATTTAATATCAAAGATCTCCGGTCTCCATGCTACCCATATCCTTCCTCTTTTATCATCTGTGTTGTTAGTTATCAAATTCCATCCAATACCCATTCTCCTCCATACTTCTCCTTCCTTTTCTTTTTGTATTTTTGTTTCAAGAATTCCCAGCAAGCCAATGTGGTTTCTCAGACTAAACTTCCTCACCTCATTCTGCTTTGCCCTTTTATTAAGACCTCTAATATTCCATTATGATGTTATTCATTATCAGGAGGTTTTTCCTTCCTCAACCCCTTGTTCAACTCCGTATTCAACTCCAATCTCCTCAGTGGCAGAGTTGTGTTCTGTGCCTCATTACTGCATTAACCATCATTTTGGCCTGATTTCTCCTCTTTCTGTCCCAGTGCTTGCTCAGTACCCTTCCCTTTTGATTTTTGAATAAGATTATCGACTCACTTCTTCATGTAGACCTGGGTTCTCACCACTTCTCTGGCATTTTTCTTTCTACATTCAGAACCCAAATGACCATACATTTTGCATTTAGTACAAATGACAGGCTTCCCTTCGAATATCACTTTTTGCTGAACTATCATTTTCATCTCACTCACATACAAAACTTTGTCAGGGATTGTTTCACTAACTCTTACATCCAGTTGTATTCTAGCAAATGCCAATCTATCTTTTTCAGCAGTAGCTCTATCCAGACATATAGGCCTTCCTAATGGACTCACAATTTTGCTGATAGTTTTAGGCTTCCAGTAAATTAGGGGGAGGTTAGGAAGTTGTATCCAAACAAGCACAGAGTCTGGTTCATTTAGGTCTAATTCTTTATCCCATTTTTTTCACAATCACAGACTTACTATCAAACATCCGCATACCCTTTTCTACTATTTCATCACAGACAAGATAATAAATCCTTTTCACCATAAAAACTCCCTTCTGCTACCAGACTTTTACAACCTTTTCCCCCAAAATTATAATCAGAAAACCTTCGATTACCTTACATGGGGGATTGCATCCCATTATTTTGCAGACCAAGCAGTTTTCCCAGAGTTTTGCACCTTCTTCTACATATTATTCAGTAATTTCTCCAAGTTCCATGCCTTCTATATTGATTGTGTCATATCTTCTGACCTCCTGTTGCTTATCAAACAGAGCCGCCCAATTTTGTGGTTCTTCTTCCTCAACCCGATCTCCTCACGAAAGTCTTTGCCCTCCTTTTTCTTTTCAATTGAAGAATATGATTTATTCTCTAATGCTATTTGGATTGAGCTAGCTTCTCCTTTCTTCTTCACCTCTGTACATCTCTTGTTTGCATCTTCACCTAGTTTCAAATCTCCTCCTTCTCCATCTTTCATCAAATTCTCTTCGTTTGTTTCGTCTCTCACGAGCTTCTCTGCAGGCTTTTTTGGTTTCCTCCCTCGCTTATTTCCCGATATACCCATTGAGGCGACGTAGAATGCCGATCGGGAATCTAGGCGAAGTTCGAAGTTTTACATAGTATCGTACTAGTGATCGCCCACAGTACTCAAAACCTTTTACCAATTAAATATATTAACTTTTAATGAAAATATTTTTTTTAAATGTTATTGACCTTTAAATAAAATTACCAAAGGAGAAATTTAATATAATTATTATTCTTATTAATTATAGAATAAGTATTTTATTCAATTATATAAATAAAGAATAGTAAAGAAGATAAAATTTATTAAAATAAAAGGTATATATTTTTTAAAATACTAATATTTAATTCAATAGTAAATAAAATAATAAATTTTTTCGTATAATACAAAATTTGATAGTAGCGTGTGAGGACAGTGAAGGGGAAATCAACCGCTAACATGTACATGCTCCTTCGAAAATTACATTTTGCTCTTTCGTTTAGGCGAAGAGCCTTAGAGCTGGTTTCGAGGATGTCATTTGAGATGTGAAAATATCATCATATTTTTATTTTTCTCCCTATAATAAAAATGATCAAGAATATACAATCTCAATAAATATCCTGATACACACTGGTAACAAAATTGTGAAACCAGAAAAGATATCTAGCACCCAAAAACATTGAAAGAAAATCTACGAAAGAATGAAGGAACAAAAAATGGCCCATCCTTTAGCTAATGGTGAAAATGGAGAATGTGTGCAGGTCACTATTGATAAACCTCTGCAACAAAGTAGCACCACTTCTTGGAGACAGATTTGCTTCCTCTATAGTATGGAAATGAAGCTCTGACAGGTAGTCTCTCAAATACTTCTGCAACACAGAGATAAAAGAGTGCAAGAAAGTCTCCAGAACTCATGTCCATGTCAAACACAACATTCTTGCCAATCCTCCTTCCTTATAAATCCTGCCTGAATAGTTTTTCCTCGCAGTGAGGAAACTGCGTGGCAATGCTCAACTTTCCATAGTTTTTATGACGATTCAAAACCTGAAATCACAGTGGCAATGCAGTTCTCCGCATTCAATTCTGATTTCAGTTTGAACAAAAAACACTAAGTTTATATTTTCGCCTTACAACAACAAAGCTTTGGAAGGACTCCCTAACTAAATTGTCGTGGGGGATCACGATTAGGGTTTGCCTTGACATCAACAAGCACTTGAACACCTTCTTCACCACTCACTTCTTTCGAATATCCATCTTGATTAGTGCAAGGGAAAAATGCATCAAGTCACTACAATGTACCTTGCATATCCCTTTTCCACCCTTCACAATGCAGAATGGATTGTGAAGTCCTGTCTGAACATGGCCGCTGTGAAGTCCATTTCTCGACAGATTGAAATTGGGAGTTACAAGCCCGTCAAAGAATGGATTCGTGCCATCAGACTTCCCATATGGCTTGTTTGATGTCACAATGGTGATGTTCATGAACTCCATCTCAGGAAACTCGTTCTCCCCTTTTTCATTATTTGGCTTTCGCATGATAGAAGTCGCTACGCCAGACAACAATGAATCCCACATAAAGTAACTCTGCAACGATTATCTAATCTTCATCATTACAAACAGCATACCTCATAACATGAGCTTCTGAATCAAGAAAATGACTAAACATAATTCTCATAAGCTTCTGAATTAAGAAAATGACCAAACATAAGGCACATTACATCGTAAAAGTTGTTATCAAACAAGGTTTCAAGTACTATTTGCAACGAATGAAAGAGGTACTTTTCTTCAAACGTATGTTGATTCTTCTCAAACACCTCAAAGAACTCCTGAGTTATGGGAATGGTGTTTGTAGCATCCAATGAAATGAGTGTAACCGGGATTCCTGAGTGGAATACCTATGCAAGAACCTCCTATTTCCCCGAATTCACAAATGCATCAACATCAAACATTAAAATCATCGAAGTCTTACATTCTTCATGTTGTGAGCAAAACATTTACAGGTGAAAAGCACCCGGGAAAGACAACCATAGCCATAAAAATTAACAACAAAATGATCAAAATCCTTCACATCAGTACCCGAGCCAGAATGCCTTTTCACAAACCAAAGTTTGTATCGATGTCTAGAATACCACCAATACCAACCGGTATAGCTTGCATGTACCTTCAATATCCAGAAGTGTCGATCCCCTAAAAAACAAAACCCGAATACAAATTTTGAAGGACATCTAAACCTTAAAAAATTGACATAGATGTCATTTGACTTGTTCGATCAAAGGTAGATATCCTCCAACATTTTGCGTTATCTTCCTATCTTCTTAAATCCCTCCTCCTCCTCCAACTCCCACGGAAGTGTCATCGCGCCCCATCATGTGAAGAAGATCATAGACATGGTTTACAACATGGCCTGCATTAGTCCATGCATTTGTACTTATAGTAATTGCCAACATTTCATGTTTTCATCTTTTTAGCATAAACGCGACTAAAATACCATCATAAACCTCAAAATCGAAACCTTAGACCATCGAGAACTCTGTAGAGTTTCATATTTTGTAGGTTCATCGAAGAGTTCTTCAACATCAGTTCCTTGATGCAGCAAACAACACCAACATTTCATACAAGCATGTTGTTTTGAACTCATACCGCCATTCATTGCAACATGCTTCAAAAGTACCCTACTAATGTACACTTCGTGATGAGAATATGACATTATAAATATGTGAGAAAATATCACTTGTCTGTAAAGTGCTTCAGTTTTTAAAAAAGTATCGAACACCCAAATTGCAACTCTAAAATCAACGATAGCTTATAAAAACAATTAACTACACATATGAAGGGGTGGAATGAACGTATAGAAAAAAGTAATTAGATATATGAAAAGTTTAAAAAAATACTGTAAATTAACGAACACCCTACATCAGTCACCAGAGGTCAAAGATGTAAATTAGACAGGACGACCTCTCCAATCATCCATAATCTCAACAATGGATGCTGTGAATTCTGCAATGCAATCATCAAGACCAATAAAATCACACGATATTTTACATATCAATGGTAAAATAGTAAAAGCATACTACTTACTCTTTTCCCCAGCAAAACTATTGTTCTTCAGAATTTCAGCAACACTCACCACCGCAGAAATAGCTACACCGATAAAAAGTAGAAATCAGAAAAACATAATGTAACGTTGAAAATCACTCAAAAATAAAAGGCATAATATCAGAAACCAACATAAATTAGCAGTACTAAGCCAAGAGCATAAAGCTCCACCTCCTTGTACTGCAACATATACCTGTGTGGAATGTTTTGTGAACAAATTAGATTTTTGGCATATTATAAAAGATAATTAGAAACATTCTTGAGGTAATCAACAGATTCAAGTTTCGACAATTATATTGCTATGAGTGTGACTCAAAAAATTTAGCCAAAGAGGCTGAGCATTGAAAACTTATGTCCAGTTAAAACTTTTTGCATCCATATGTGCACTAATACAAGCATTAGGAGCATCCAAAATGCATTCATATACAAGATTTGACTGGAAACCAACCTCGCCAAGTCGAGCAGCGATTCGAAAAGGCATAATTTTATCAGCTCGGGTGTCACTAACGTTTATAATTACTGTTGCAGCACCAGTCTCAAGCGCAACTCTAAAACAAAATCAACAAAATGTTCGTACTCAATATCCTAGCATCATTATAAATGTAATAGTGAATTTAGTGACTGATTACGCGGCCAAGTTTGAATAAAGTATAAGACTTAAACAGCAGGTCAGATAGGACATGCAGATTAGTGTGCTAACATTTGAGCTAGGAATGAGCCTCTTGACAATAAGAGTGCACTATCTTTCTCTAGCAAGTTTATATTCTTTAAAAGTGGATAGCAGAGGTCTTTAGAAAAGGACCACCAGCAGAATTTGTTGTTGCTAGCATATTTCTCCTTTAACAAGCCTAACTTTCTCCTAAGTATATAAGGTCTGATCGTCATACCTAAATGTGCCTCTTCAGATCACACAACCGCCTCCAAAAATTTTAGTTTGCTAGGAGAATAATAAATCAAAGCTTCAATTAGTATTATTAATAAAACATATTCACAAACATGCATCATGTGCAAAATCTGCATCTCATCATGGAAAGAAGGAAAAGATGAAGTTAATTGTTCAAAGGCTAAATAGAAGTAGCAGGTAGCTACTCTATAAAGCAAGGTTATCAGACAAATACCTGATGGAGTAAGCCTTCATTTGTTCTTTACCCTGAAAGCCTTTCAAGTGGCCATGAACAACAACATACATGCCATCTCTGATTATGAAAATAGAATTAAAGAATACCTACGCTAAGAGCTAGTCCACAATCACCGCAAAGAAGTCATTTGAGTGGACAAGAACAAAAACTTACCACACTTGTTCCATTTCCTTGGTGTCTACAACTTTATTTACCCTACAAAGCAGGATAGGGATAATTACCAAAGCAATGGAAACTATACAAGGAAACTAATAGAATCTTAAAATTGAAGATACTTAAGAGTGGATCACCATCTATGACAATCAGCGCTACCAGTTCTATCATCGATAACGAACTGCACATCAGTCAACCTTTCAGCTTTGTTGCACAACATTCCCACCAATTTCACCTGATATGCTAGCATTATTAACTATTAAAAAATACATTAAAAATAAAGAATCACAAGACTACCACTCCTCATATTATATCACTTAATCCTCTAAATCTCTATTAATGGAAGATAAATAAGATACTGTCACATAATGGCCAAATCTTCATATTCATGTTTCATTATTGAAATTCCGATTCTAGGAAAAGTAGGAAAACATAACAATAACATGAAAAGTTTCATAATGCCTACCTACAAAATGTAATTATGTCCATGAACATATCTTAATCACACAAAGGCAACATGACCTAAGCAGATGCTGATTTGGACATACTTAAACCATGAAATGTCACTTCTAGGAAGCACACAATATAAAAAATATGATAACATGCACAAGAATTATGAAAGATGCCATTTGTAAGCTTAGAATACAGAAATTCATTATCTAAGAAGCCAATCTAGGAATTTTCAGCAAAACAGAAGAGGAAGGCTAAATTTTGTGGTACAACTAAAAAATGGTGATAAAAGGTACATGGTCTGGTGTCCCAGATGACTGCCCAAAGCTGATCATGTATCCATGAGTTTTCAGGCATGCTAATGACCCTTGATCACCAAAAAAATCAAAATCATATATGGAACAGGTGTCAATGGGGGAAGTCTCAAGATCAACATATAAAAGGAAATTAGTGAACTATCAGCTACATTAACCAAAAAGAACCAAACGTTTGTTAAATCCCATTTATTAGGTCATTGTAATTAAATGTACTGCTTCATTGAGGATCAATTTTCCCTCATGTACATGAATATATTGGGGCATTCAATGACTCTTACCTCAAAGGTGTCTTTTACAACAAAATCATACACAACTTCAACTCATTTTCTTGATGTTATATCATAAACATGAGTGACAAAATTATCCTCCTTGTACAATATGGTAGGTGGTAGCCATCTTCTTTTGCTTGGACAACCTTCTCTTCAGTAGAAATAGTTCCAACGAAAATTGCACCCAGTGTATTTACCCACTGGCATAACAAAGACTTGATTCCACCAGCTGTTGCATCGACAAGAACTGTGTGTCCAGGTTGGGCCTGTATATATACATACAAGTCACAAATGGTTAAGAAAAGCAATAAATGTTGTTCATTTTGAAAACCTCAAACTCAAAACAAGCCATTACATGATTCTCATTAATTTTCTAAACTTCACTGCATGTAAAATAAACAGTGAGATAACCAAGAAAAGGAAATTTTTTCTTTAAAAACAGTTATCATACATATAACTCAGGTCGAGGTAGAAGTTTATGCAACAAGAGGTAAAGCCAATCACACATAAGAAGTAGATTCCCGATAATAACTAATTTTCTCTATAAATGATCAAAATTAATATGATAATATCCATCAACTGCGTATACAGAATGCAAGAGGAAACTCTAAAACTGCTCAGTTCATGAGACGAAAGGACTACGGATGAGAAAATGCCTCTAATTTCTACTACAACATGTTTATATGTGGTAGAAAATGGCCACACCGAAACTACTGATTTATATGTCTTATGAGTTATAAGCAATCCACATGCATCAACAACTATAAGTAAGGTGATACTCAACAACATATTACTGGTTAATCCACCTCTACAGATCTATGTTAAAAAATAATTTTGAAAATTTGACCCACCAATTCACTAAGAGTCCTATTAATAACGGAAGGCTGATTTCCATTCACACCACCATACTTCCTCTTTAGGCTTCACAGCTCTCGCCCTCTGCATCACAATATTCAAATTAAAATTCACTCAAACACCACACCATTCATTTACTACAAGATTCGATGATGTCTGGGTAGCTATGGTAGCTAAGCACGCATAGAGTATTGCACAACAGAAGTTTATACATATAGCTCAGTTGTTTAGCATGAAAAAATGCACAAAAATGTATCAATAATACTTGTGGAATCCAACGGTAGTAAAAGTACTTACAATCTAGCCTACACTTTTTAGCGAATTCAAATCATCTTCAGAGAGCTTTCCAAAGAGCTGTAGTGCTCGTCAAAGTCGGACAATGGCATATAATAGTAAGAATCCATGGAGAATGCTGCGCAATTTTGAATTGGAGGTGGCGGAAGAGGTTGTTGACAAAGGTTGTGGCTCTGCAGAGGATAAACAAGAAGAGGAATCAACAGAATCCATGGAGAATGTGATGAGGAGCGTGATTTTGAAGGTTGTCATAAGAGCTCCATTAATCAGAAAATCCACGACCTCTGAGTACAATAGAAAAATATAGGATTTCAATCATAACTCTAGGCAGACCTGAATCATACTAATAAAGGGCTTGAACCGCATGGAGCTAAGCATTCATTGCATTTAAATGAAAAACATCCTGCAAATAATGTTATGCTTATTGTAAATAATGCGAATGTTTCAAGAATGACAACCTCACAGCTAAGCATGTGCCAAGAAATGACAATAAGAACACAACAACAAATTATCAGTTTCACACATATTTAAAAGAAATCGAACAGCCATAGAGCAATATGCCTGGTGAAAGAAGTTAGTACCGCTGTCAGGCGCCTTAGCCCAACCACACCATTCATGGACTACAACTGCCGAAGCATTGCCACCTTACAAAATAGTTGAAGATCCTACATTTATACAAAACCAAATAAACAGTGTTATTAAACTCAATATTTCCATTCCAGTGCTCTGTATCAGACACTCGATTTTCACATCAAATCAAACACAACTCACGTGAGAATTTTCAAAATATTTTACCATAATATACCTCAAAACTCCTTATAACTTGAGGTAAAACATAAATGAATTAATAAAATCTAAAAAACTATAGCATCGAAAAGAATCTGCACCAGTCACCGCTCGAGGCAACAATAGAAAGCGTAACACGAATTCAACTCCGAAATCGACAACCATCGAACACTGGGGAATACTTCTTCAGTGCATTTCAAATCCAATCGAACCCGAATAAAATCTTAACAATGGCAATTAAACTTCTTCAGTGCATTTAAAGAAAGTAACTCATTATATATTCAAACATTATATATCCAGAAAGTATGAGTTTTACTATTTAAACAAGGCAAGGTTGTAAAACATGTAATCCTTTTGGATGATTATTATTTGTGTTCTTGGAATCTGGGACTATCTGACACATGTAACTTGAAGCAAAATCTGCAGCAACCATGAGGCTATTCGCATAGCTCCGCTTTGCCTGCTAGAAAAGACAGCACATCTAAAGTCATATTTTGAATACAAATTGCAAGCATCACAACATCTTCATCAAAACTGAATTTCATTGTTTGCAAAATCAGTCCAAATGGCCAGATATGGCCCATCAGAAAAATTAGAAACTTTGAAGTCGATAAAATAAAATAGTTATACATTTTTAACATTCTTCATTTTCCTTCGTTATACTTGGTTCATTTTCCTCAATAACATTCTACAGCTGGATAAACTACCAGCCATTAATAAAAATACAATCAAGCAATATTTGGACTTCACAGAGGTGAAAATCAGTGGCTAGGCAGGTTTGTTAATGTCGAATTTCCTTGTTCATTTTCCTCTACAACAATCTTCTGGTGGATCATCTAGCAGGCATTAATAAAAATACAATCAAGAAATATTAGGACTACACAGAGCTGAAAGTCAGTGCCTAGGCATATTTGTTAATGTCAAATTTCGTTCAGCATTTAGTAGTAACTAACAGGCAAAAGAACCAACACCTAACTCAACATCGCTTGAATTATTGATGCATACTTCACCAAACATAGATTCAGAGAGGATGAAACCACACAATAAAAACAACCACACATTGACGAAGGAACAAAAAAAAAATTCAAATTCTGTAAATCATAGACAAAAAAAAAATAGACAGGTGAAACTGAAACTAACCAATAGACAAGCCGTTGAGGGAATCTTCCAACCCATTATTGTTGAATGGGACATACATTCGACTGCCTGCTTCAAGTGCAACATTTCTTTTATCGGCGCAAGCAAGCCTTCTCCTAGCGAGGATCCTCACCTTCTCTTCCATTGGAATTTGAGCATAAGCATTCTGCCTTTTACTCGCTCGATCCATTTACCATTAAACCAGCATCAAGACGGCTCCAATGGAAATCATCACCGGTGAATGTAAGGGAAACAGAGCTTCAGGACGGAAAGATGACCCAACAACTCACCTTCATTAAAAGGAAAAAATTAGATTCCCTAATCGAATAAGTGAAAACAATATGTGAAATCGATCGAATAGCAAGAAAAACATAAGAAGAAGAAATAGCGAGCCAGTAGGAAAAAACCTGAATTCAGATACATCAGAGGAGCAGAGAGGGAATGATCAGCGTGCGTATTTTTGTCAGTGACAGAGTCTGACAAATTGCTTAATTTTAGGAAGCAAATTTCACGGAGACAGAGGCGGCAAAAAGTAACGGACAAAAAGAAGTCAACTTTCATTCACGGCTGAAGAATTTTAATTTTACAAAACAGCCCCTTAAAATAAAATATAATTAATGAACTTAATTATAGTTGCAAGTAGGTCCTTCGTCAACTAACTTTTGAAAATCCCCTATTCTAGGTTCCATATACTGATTAGATTATCTCACGAGGTGTATGTATAACGGTATAATACTAGCATGCCAAATCAGATTGTACTAATTAACACTAAATTCAAGTCTTTTGGTTTAAACCTTGGTGGGCTTATTTCACACAGAGCCCAATAATAATTGTGAACTCAAGAACCCTAGCTAATACTACGTATATAATTTAGAAAATTATAGCCGCTGATAGAATGTAAAACCCACACATAATTGTGACAGTGTGTATTCATATATATACTAAAGTACAAAGGGTATACAAGGCAGAATCAGATATGGAAAAAGATATATACAAAAC
>JAULKK010326236.1:0-11130 GCA_032355705.1 Rubia peregrina | reverse complement strand
TTCCCCTGTCTCCCGTCCACCCACAACCAACAATAAACCCGACCCCGCACACACAAACAATTGGAACAATAAAAACCACAACACACCAAATCGGATTTTCAGGCTTTGCCAGTCGAAACATGAATTTTCCGGCCACAGATTGGTGAAAAACAGCCCCAAATTTAATTAACCCAAACAACATTTCATGTTTGGCCAGTTGAAAAATTAATTTTTCGTCGAAACAATGTTGAAAATAAGGTGTTTCGGCGGCGGCGGAGCAAATGCAGAAATGGTAAACATGGTAGAAAGTGTAATGAGAGGAGGGGGAGAAATGCAGAAATGGTAGGAAATGTGGGGGGAGGTCAGGTCAAACATCATTAAACAACAAATAATTTCAAACAACAAAATAATTGTAAATTTTAAAAATATTACAAGTATGTATACGTATTAGGACGTAATTAGTAAAATGTAGGGCGTGATATAACAACACCCAAAACAAAAGGATAATGCACCTCACTACATTGACACGTGGGACTACGTGTAGTAAAGGAAATTGCATGCAGCCTTGTTAAGAAGTAATAAATAGAGAGTAAAATTAAAACCAAGCATTACAGACCAACTTGATCTTACATACTCGTATGAATTGGTATCACGCAAGTCGAGGACCTTTTATTGACAAGATGTTCCAAATGCCCAAATGGTGAAAATATCCTCGGACTAAAAGTTAAATTTGGGTGGCAATTATACCCTTACTTATCGTCGAATCTCCGTCGGATAGGGTAGAATTATATCAGTATATTAGGAAAATTGATAGGATTATATTAGCACATTTGTAAAATGTGTAGAGTTATATCAACACATATTATAAAAGAAAACTCATAAACATTAAAAACCCTATGTTGAAAAACATAACAAAATAACAACTACGCACAGAACACCAAAGGTCATCTATTCATCAATCTGAACTAAACTAAAAAAATAAACAAAACATCATCAAAATCCTTATATTACAATATATCCCACATATATCTATTCGTGTGACGAGAAGCAAAAGAAAATCGAAGAATAAACTCAATATCGCATTAATCTAGTGAATTAAGGAGAATTTCGGATGAAAATACCATTTTGGAAATGTTCCCACACCTCCACTTCATTGCCCGGTGCGTCGACCTTGCCAAAGTTCTTTTTTCGCCACTATAATCAGACTTTGGAACGTCGATAATCAGTAGAAGAGGTTGAAATGGGGTTGTGTGTGGTTAGCGTTTATTTTGTACCGATATAACACTTTATTTTAATAGTATGTGCTGATATAACTCTACAATTTTTTTTACAAATGTTGTGATATAACCCTATAAGTTTTAAAAACGTGATGATTTCACTCTATCACTTTTCATAATGTGCTGATATAACCCTACCTATTATGGCGGCGGTGCAGCAGTAGTCCAGCGGCGGACGATGGTGGTCCGACGGTGGCCTGTGGTGGTCTGGTGAAAATATTTGGGTATTAATGATGCTTAGGGAAATAACATCATTTCCTATTTTTTTGTTTTTTGATTTTTTTTCAGAAGGGTAAAAATGTCTTATCACAAAATTCCAGCTAAAAGTTTCTGGAAAGGGTTATATTTGCACTTTCATTTATTATCTAGGGTTATCTTTGCACTTTCAATTATCATTAGGTTACATATGCACTCTTGTGAATTATATAGGGTTATATATATACTTTTCTCTTATTATATTATGTTCTTTTCCCACTTGATAAATATTGGCGATGAAACCTTACTAAGCAAGGAGTTACCTTAGTCTAATGAACTCTAACAGATGCAGCCGAGCATATAGAGGGAGAGCTTGTGCGGACGCCTTTTCTTCTTTTGAGATAGAATCCTGAGCGGACTTTTAGAAACTTTTGCTTGTATTTACCATAAAACCACGTAAAATACTTCTTTATAAGACTTTCATTGTAATAGTAAGTTATGTTCGAATTCTAAAATTTCTTCCACATAATAAGTATTTTTTCGTTACTACATATAAGTAATCTGATCCGTTGGATTCTTGGTAACACTTCCAAGTCCGACCCGATACTTGCGTTGAGCAAGTTGGACGTAAATATGGAATGTTATAAAAATTTAGGCTATGTTTTATGATTTTCTATTGATGTTTTGCTAGTTGTGCCTGATGTTTATGATTTTCAGTTCGATGATCATATAGAATTTTTTGCATCTTTAAAATACTTTTTTAATTATTTTTTTTGCAGATTCAAGCCGGCAGGAAAATGATGCGAAAAAATTGGAGGAAAGTCACTGGTAAAATATTAGAGATAGGTCCCTGGAAAATTATTAGAAATAGATCCCTAGAGCTAGAATAGAGTTAGAATTGAATAAAGACCCCTGCCTAAAGTTTAGACTGGCTAACAAGAGACCATCTCAAATTTACATAGTTAAATATCAAATAAAAATAAAAATACTTAATTAAAATAGTAAACATCAAATAAAAAATTAAAATGTACATAAAGTAAAAATAGTTAATCATCAAATTAAAATAGTAAATATATATATAAAATTAAAATAGTTAAAATATAAAATAAAATGATCATATAAAGAAAAATAAAACACTGACAAATACATAAAATTTTGATATTAAAAAGCCAATTACAGGCACACATGAACCTTGAAACATGAAAGTGTGCACTAAAATATGAAACTAATATCTGAAAAATTAAAACATCAATATTAAAGTTCTACATATATTTTTACACTATTAAAACATCAAGGATACATTAAATAAAAGATAAAGTCTCTTGTTAGACCGATTAACAGTTAACCAATCATGAAATCTTGTTGAAAAACTTTTAGGGTCAACAAATTATAATTGTTTATGCATTGCAAAACATTTTATTTTATTTTTAAAAAACTTATGGGAAACTTGTTTCAATAAATAAAAATAAACATCAATTCACTTCATTAGTTACATCTATTATAAAATAGCTTTGTCTAATAGTTAGTCGATTTGAAACAAAACTTTGTGTAAATAAAAATATAGTAACATATTAAAAAATTATTTATAAAATATTTTAAAAGGATTCACCTAAATAAATGACACTTCAATCATAATCGAAGTATAAATTTAAACTAAAAATTAAGATAATAAATATCACTAACATGTAAACACAAGTTTTGATATTAAAAGATCAACACTTAACTACACACAATTTTAGTAAAAAAAGGAATCATTTTAAAAGCATCGCAAGATTTGGTTGCAACATTTAGCATTGAAAATCAAACATCACATATGGTAGTAAAAATGGAATTCGTTGTGCAAAAATGGAGGGAAAAATTGACCCAAAAATTTCTCTAATTCAAATTCCTGACTTGCAAAATTCTTATGACCAGAAATCGTTAATTTTCTGATTATTTGTGCTAGCACCAAAGAAAACAATATTTGTACCCAAATCTCTCCTTTCTATAAATTATATTTGAAACTTCAACCCCTCTGTGTACTTGTAAAAACTCTATTTTAACCTCAAGCTCATACAAAAAATTGTCCTTAGAAATGCAAAGGAATTTAGGAGTCACATTAACTATTGAGGCCTAATAAATCAAGCACATATGTGCTTACAATTAAATACTCAATTCAGTATTTCAATTTTTTGATTAATTTATGAACATTATGAGTCTTTACCCCCATATTCCATCATAATACTGCTCTCTATAAGTTCCGTCACAAATAATTTTTCTCTCTCTAAAGAAAGGAGAAAGAAAATCCGAATGATTTTTGCCTGACAGGGGAACTAGGGTTTCCTCGGTTCTTTAGTCTCATCATTTTGATTCCTACAAATAAAATGGAACAATCCGAATATGAAAAAAGGATGAATGACTCAAGATCTTTCTGAAGATCCTAATATCATGGGCATGTAATATGTTTTAGAGTTGGGGATTAGAGTTTTATAGACTTTGTAGAGAAGCAAAAGAAGCGGGTTGGGCAGAAGAAGAAAGGGTTTTTACTTTCTATAGATTACAGATAAACTTGGTGTGTTGTAAAGGAGTTGTATCTTCTTAGAAGCCTTTCAATTTCCTAAGTTCATATCTCTGAGTAAAGGGATTTAGTTTTGTATCAAAATAGATCTAAGAACCATTAATTAGCCACGTTTGATTAATATTTTAAATACAGATTGGCTAGAAGGCTCGGGAAACTGTATCATCGTAATCATAAGGAGTGCATAAGATCGAGAAGCAAATCTAGTTGCAAAAGTTAAATCAAAACGAACAAGGACAGATGAAGAGAGAGAAACCTCTTTAAATAGAAGATCATTCAATGCTAAAAAAACACAATATACCAGTGGAAAAACCAAGCAAAATATCAGTACTGCTCTAGAGTTAGGACACTGAGTGATACATCTTCGTTACCCTAATCAGATGACTTATTTACTTCCATTGGTTCAGATTTTTCTGAGGAACATTAGGAACCAGTAGTTCCTTACACTGATTTTTCTCAAGTTAATAGAACTACTTGAAGAGGGGGAGTAGTGAGAATCACGCAAGAGGATATGGAGTTTTCAGTAGAGATGTACTCTCTCCGTCCCACTTTAAACTTCCTATTTTCCTTTTTGGGATGTCCAACTATAAACTTCCTAATTCTAAACTTTCTACTTTAGCCATAAATATGTGGCCATAACTCTTCCTTTCATTTGATTACCAAAATAGACAGAGCTGCAGAAAATCAAATTCCTGGGCAGAACCCAAACAACCCATATATGTGGGAACTCACTGGTCATAGTGAGGAAGATCCCCCCACTCCCATTCAGTTGCCAGAGATCGAAAATACGATAGAGATCAAATTGGCATTTCTGAATGTACTTCCGAAGTTCCATGGGAGAAGCACCGAAGACCCTTACAATTTTCTGAGTAAATTTGTGAAAATTTGTAAGGTGCATAAAAGACCATCCACCGTGACGGAAGATATATTCAAGTTGGTGGCATTCCCTTTTTATCAATATGTTTTTTTTATCATTTTTGCTCAAGACAACCTGTACACAACCAAGTTTTTTTCATCAGTAAAATACCCTCTCAGAATATTATTCTCGCATTCAACATTCCATCAAATAAGTTTATATACAGAAGAAGAACGTACCTAAAAAAACAATGAAACGGATAACCTTTTTCACTCTTACCCGAGTTTGTGTCAGCGCTAATGATATATGAAGCTCCTATAGAAAATTTTACACTTTTTCCTGAGTTTGTGATCCGAGTTCGTTGAACAGGGTCGCTGCCATAATTAGCCGGAAACAATGAACTATAAGCGACCATCCAAGGCGTGAAAAATAAATGCTTATGGTTTCCTAAAAGGTTTCATAAATAAAGTAATGCTTACTCTGCCCAGCATGATTCCATAAATGATGCGAGAACATGAGATGTATTGGACAGAAAAGAAAGCCTTCTATTCTGGAAAGCTACTGTAATCACAACCTGAAACATTGCAAAAATATGTAAGGGCTTGGATAGTTTAGGCAAGCGAAGTCGGAATTTAATCATTTTTCAGAAACAACTGAACCAACCTGAGCTGGGCTAAGTCCACTCCAGAGCTGTTGCAAGGTCACAGGTTGCCACAGAACCACTCCGTAGCTATAGATGTCAGACTTCTCATTAGAGGCCCCTCAGCAAAGGAATTCAGGAGCCATCCACTCAGGCTAAAATAATAAGGTACCAAACAAGACTCTTTACATGGAACAAACAGAGTATCGAACATTTCTTAGGTAAAACACACAGATAGAGAGCTAAGGTGCTTACTGTTCCAGCAACAAACATTGAAGAGATAAATGTGTTCGCCTTGAATCTTGACAGACCAAAACCACAAACCTGAGTAGTTGGTTTCATGAAATTAGCGGAGTTTCAATTTTTCTGAAGGAAAACTTCAGGCATAAAAAATATTGGTGTACCTTCACAGTCCAGTTTTTATCGACCAATAGATTTGGAGATTTGAGGTCCCAATGAACTATAGGGGGTTAAGACAAAGAAGATAGTTGATGCCTTTAGCCTGCAAATAATATGCATAAGAAAGATCATACATCATAGGAAATTAGCATGATTTGAACATTCAAAATCTAGACTGACCACATCCAGAGCCATTCTTAATCGCCATCTCTGATCCAATATTTCACCAGATGCTGGCTTGTGGATCAAGTGAAACAAGCTTCCTCTACACAACAATTAGTATAAACTAGTTTGGTATTTTCATCACAGTAGTAAAATTGACAATTTTCTAGAGGAAGTGAGACCTAATTAACTTCAAAAATATTCTGCTACAATTGATAGACAAATAAGCGATAAACACGTCTTTTAGCATTCTTGTACACAAATTTTAGAATTCTCAGTCAATTTTTGTAGTGATTGTTGCTGTCCAGAGTTAATGCTTCGAAAGTGGGGGCTTCAGTTATTCCTATGGAGAATGCAAGATTTCCTGCATCCTGGAATTGTTAGTAAATTTTCATTAATTCAACTTTAACAAATATGCAAGATGATTCTACACTTGGAAACTGAGTAAATCTGAAGCATTGCTTGATGCTGGGTTATCCTTTCAAACCTACCTTGTGAGTGATAAAGCAGGACCTGCTTTCAACACATTCTGTTCTGATCAACCTGAAAGAAGCACGGATGTTAAAATTTACATAAACGAAACACGGATGTTAACTTAGCTTTTGTGTACCTGTCATGGAATAATGAGATAGTAATCGTCAAAAGATGGAATGCTTTGGTATCCAACATAATCCCCCGACCAGGGACCTTTTTCAAGTTCAGGACTAAGAACTTTTTGCCATCTGTGTAAAACACTGCACATCCGTCATATCCTTGAAACATTCCTCTAAATCAAGCAATATAGCCCACAGTAAATTTGTATTGAAAATTTACTACATTTAAGTATGGACGATATAGTTTGTGGGTAGCTTACTCGTGACAGACTAGATTATCATTGTAAATTAGATATTAGACGATTGTGTGATAATTTTAAACAACTTATGATGATTCTAATTTTTCTTTGTTTTACTCATTTGGAGTATCTCTTTACAACATATTTTTATCAAGTCATGGCAAAAAATGAAAAATGAAAAACCGATGGAAATTCTCAAGCCTTTGCAGGCATCTAAATGGAACACCATAAATGGGAGATGTATCTAGATTTTTCCAGTTTTTTCCTTTAAAACGATGTACAGCTTGTCGCAAAATCTCACCCTGCAGGCAAATGCAGTTCAGAATATTCAGGATTAGGTGTCAAGAGATGCAATTTGTTGATTGATAAGAACATTTCATGTTTAAAAGTTGAAGTAATTAAAGTTAAGCGGACATATAAAAACGTGATCAAGCTACAAATGAAAATTGAATCACAGATAACCCCTCAAGATACAAACAAACAAATAAAATGAGAAAGAGGAAACGAAATACAATGCGAGCATGTATTTCACCAATGCTTCCTGTGAATGGAACACATGTTGAACTGCTTTCCATTAATACACATGAAATAAAACTACAAGCCTCTCAATCAAACAGTGTTTCTATGGGGAATATTGTGATAGAAGTTCCAAGGTAAAACAAAAAAGAAAATGATACACAGAAATGAATGGAAAAACATCACTTCAATTTTAATAAAGTTTAAGTCCCCTTGCTAATATCGATATGAAATAGTCAAAATCACAATGCAAAACTTCCAACCAATACAGTTTTAGTTGCTCATTTTTACCTCTTACATCTAATAACAACTGCCAGAAGAAAATCCTTAACTTCCCTGAAATCAGATAAAGGATAATGACATAGCAACCAAAAAGACAGAAATCAAGAAAAGAAGTCACGGAGAATACCAAAGTAAAACCTTCATGTATTTATTACACAACGGAATGAAGTCTACATAAATAAAGGCTGCTTTTACCACACAAAAATAAACTCTACAAACCAAACTTCACTATATATATGACAGAACTAAATTTTACAAAAATGACCATCATACCATCAACAGATAGCATCATCGCATAAAACTTTCCTAGAACACTAGGACACGGCAAAGAGTTCAACAACCTTACTAATTCCAAATGATTCATTCAAAACTTAAACTAACAAAGTGCAGTACTGATTTCAATAGAACAAAATCTAAGAAACAAACAATTCTTCTATACCAAATAATGGTAAGAGTATTGCAAGGGCCATGAGCAATTACAAACATTAAAATTAAATAAATGCCATCTAGATCACAACCTTGTGTTCATAAAACATATTATATGCAATAACCACAAACTTCATAAACACAATGAATGCGACTTCTTGACAGGGATTTAAACTGTAAAAATATGTAATAAAACAGCCAAATTATCACACAATAGCGCCTGAAATACATAATAAACTCACCTGCATAAGTTCTAACCGCTCCAGCCCTAGCCACCTCATTCGCCAGCGCCGGTAGCTCCTCCCCCAATATTCTTCCCGATCCTCCATCTACAATACACACACAAAAACATACAAATCACGATAATTGACAAAATTCATGAATATATATCCTATATAGAATGCACAATTTAGCGTCTGACTGAAAGTTTTGATAGATACTGGCGAAGAAGCGGGGAAGAGCGTAGAAGAGTGGAGATTGGATAATCTAAGCTTAATTCTATCAAAATTGGCACTGATTTGATCGAAATGCAAAGAGTAATCGGCGAGCAACTGGGTTCGGAGAGGTTTTGTTCGAGGCTTTGCCACTGGGTTCGGAGGTCCGAGACGAGCGCCGGAGCTACATTTTGGCGTTTAGGAAAGCTGTGTGTGCCGGGGAGAGGGTGGAGAGTTGAGCCGAGATGGGTTCCGGGTTCAGCAAATTGCAGACATTTGTGGAAGAACGAATTTTTTCCTCTTGATCCTTGGCGCATCAGCAAATTGGGCTCCTTCACTGAATTTCCCCCCAATAATTATGAGTTTTAACAGCATGCCTAATTATTTTGAAAACTGATTGTAAATAGTAGTACCCTATGTTTTGTTATTTATGACACACTTACCATAAATAGATATTTTCTTTTATTTGACACTCTTTTCATTTTTGGTAAGATTCCTTCAATTTCATCCAATAATTCTACTTTTTTACTTTCTACATTCAAATCCATCCACTCATTTTGTTCACCTAAATCCAAACACCTAAACCTATGGTGCCATAAATAGAAAAACAGAGGGAGTATAATTGTTATTTGTTAATTAGAATGTGATTGTCTTTTACAACAGGCTTGTTACTTATTATAACAAAGAATTAAGTTAATCATAGTTAATCTTGAGCTTTTACTACCATGCCCCTTGTATAATTTTTTATGTAAAAAAGAATTTTTTTTCTTGTAATGAAATACAATAGAAATATGATGAATTTTTCATTTTAATTTTTTTGAAGGAAAATGAAATTGAAATGAAAAGCTTGTATTAAATACTAAGACTTTTCTTAAACAGTTGGAAATTAAGTGTAAAATAGGAAAAGCGAGGGCAGAGATAAAAATGTGAGAAAATTGAAAAATTCTTTATTTAGGTAATTTACAAAAGAAATTAGTAAAAATAAAAAAATTAAGTAAAAACACTTAAAACAATGCGACATGGAAAATATTACACAAAAAAAGATTTACAGAAAAGTCAATCGGTAAAGATGAAAAAAGACACTCTTGAGATTATTTGTGCAAAAGTATATTTTGTAAAAAAACAAGCATTAATTTATATTAATTTATTTTTAAAGAAAAAAAATTCTTACATTCTAGTTTAATGTAGAAGAAATTAAAATACTAATTTAATTTGTGACATCTTAAAACTTCATAAATTTATTGATACCATTAGATGTAGCAATTTTTATGATATTTAGAAGCGTCATAAAATGTTATGACATGAATTGATGTCACAATTTTATTTAGTGACATGTGTACATGTCACTAAAATTTAGTGACCTGTTAAGATGTAATAATTATTGTATCATTGCAGGACTATTTTTTTTGTAGTTTATTAATGACGCATTGTGAAGTGCTTCTATTCAGCGTGCCACTAAAATATTGTGACACGTTGAAGTATCATTATATTTTTTGTGGCGCTTTAAGATGCAGTTCAATTTAGAAATGTCATTAAATTTGTGACATGGATTGATGTAGTGATTCAGTTTAGTGACATGTACATGTGTTACAAATATTTAGTGACACCTTAAGGTGGAACAAATATTGTGACATTTCCTTACCTGTCACAAAATATGCGTCACTACTGGACTTTTTTTGTGTAGAGTGGTCACAGAGGAAGCATTATTTTTAGAGGTGTCAATTGGGCGGGACTGGAAAGAAATGGGATGAGAATTTAATAAATGAGTAATTAATGGGATCATGTATTAAATACCCATTAGTTTTTGGGATTGGGGGAGGGGGATGAGAATGATTATATTAATGGGAAATTTTGATCCCAATGAGTCCCAAATTATGTTAACACAATTGGAGCTCAACAAATATCCAATAAATACCAAAATTACCCAATTAAATACATATGTAATATTTAACATAAAAATTGACTATAATTCACAAATTATACATCTTTAACGCATGTATAAATTAGTAATCTAATAGTTAGGTGTTATTAGACGGGCCGTCACTCATTCACATGTTTAAATTATATTCTAATATGCCGTCAGACATGGTACAATTCGTATCCTTTCATTTTATTTCTACAACACATAAGACCATAAATGAGCCGAGCTGAACTCAAATAACCACTATTTCGAATTCAGGTCGTTTAAATATCTCAAATTCCAACTCGACTCAAAATCATGCAAACCTGTATTCGAGCTCGTACAACATTCGAGCTCGTACAATATTCAAGCTCGTGCAACATTTGAGCTCGTACAATATTCGAGCTTTGATCGAGCTCGTACAACATTTGAGCTCGTATAATATTCAAGCTTTGATCGAGCTCGTACAACATTCGAGCTTGTACATCATTCGAGCTTGAGCTCGTACAACATTCGAGCACGTACAACATTCGAGCTCGTACAGTATTCGAGCTTTGATCGAGCTCATACATCATTCAACCTTGTACATCATTCGAGCTCGAGCTCGTACAACATTCGAGCTCGAGTTCAAACCCAACTATAATATTGTTCGTTAATCTCGTCGAGTTTATAGAG
>JAULKK010326228.1:0-11131 GCA_032355705.1 Rubia peregrina | reverse complement strand
TATCGTATGTGATATTGTTGGATTCGTCATAACAAGTAGTTTCTGAAAAGTAATTTTTTGTTTGCCGTTATTATACGTAGTTAAACATATTAGCGATTAGATAAGTTTCTTGATGAGCGTGAAAAATATTCTATGAAATTTGAGCTGGGACGGAGGGAGTATATATTTCAAAAGACATCTAGATGACAATATTATAGCATGCGATTAAGAATCACATGTATCTTGTAGTATGCTGTAATAGTTAATTTAAAACAAAAATTCTATTGGAGGTTGGGCAAAAAAATATAGTAGAAAATATTATTTCTATCTCTATTTTCTAGAAATTGTTAGAGAACCAATTTGATGCACATACATCATTGACAAATGCATTTATTTTATCATAATTGTGAACATTTAATTAGTGAATAGGCGATCTATTCATAACTAAATTTAAAATTGTTGAAACTAATATGTTCATGCGAAAAATCATCTTTGTAATGATATTGTGATACATATTTTCAGTTGAGTAGATTTTTCTTATACAAATACCATGGTAAGAGATCATATTGGAAATGGATTGTGATTTACTTCAAGATTCTTAATGAGTTCAAGAAAGACTGAAAGAGTGTGAACTGGGAGCATCTGAATCGGAAGAAATGGGCACTTAAATGATCCAAACATTGAAATCAACTTGCATTGTGCGATATCAGAGTTGCTTTTTGCATACAAGTTGGAGATTCGGCCATCATGGTAGTTTATCCAGGGTTAGTTTTGTTAGAACAAGCCATATTTATGAGTACGATTGCAGCACATTCACAAATTGATTACAAAGAAAAACACACATAAAGCATACACACGGTTTATATAATTGGAACTGGAATTGTTCTCAATCTTAACTGCTGCACACTAACTCCAAGAGTACTACGTTTCGCTTCTGCTAACACTATACTTTAGAAAGACTTTTGTTTAAATAACACACCAACTATATAACTCCTATATTCTATCCATAACTCCCACAATTTAGCCACAACTAGTCAGTGCGCACCCGCTCGCCCGGTGACGGTAGGCTATACTGTTCATCTCAGCCCCCGCCAGCCCAGCCCCGCCCAGCCCCCGCCAGGATCCAGCCCTAGTTCCGCCACTGCAACTAGTAACAAATTTTCTACCCACGTACAAAGTTTGCTGCTGCGTTAACTGTGTAACAATTTAACTTGAAATTAGTTTAAGTTTAACTTGATCTAATCCTGGTAAAATAGTAAAAACCAATCTGATTATCCAACAATTTTTATGTGAAATTGAAGAAATATTGCACACTTCAATTTTATTATTATTCTTTGTTCATGAATATTTTTTCGATTGCTATAAGGATTCGGTAGAAGAATTTTCTGAATTTTTTGAACTATGAGAGCATCTTCAATGCTATGAGAGCCTTCCTTGTATATCGTTGACATGTGTCAGATTGTTCTACATGCTTAGGTATGACGCATGTGGAATTCTTTAGTTTTAGAAATTTTGTTCTCCAACGCTAAACCTGCTTTGCATGTTGTCTTATTTCCATCAAACATTTCATCAATAATTTAATATTTTACATAATTATCTATTATTATTAATTGTAAGTGATTATTTTTGTGAAGTGTTTAAAACTATAAAATGTTTTAGTAAAATATATTTCATTTCATATCAATAGCTCGATAATGTGAGGATTTGAATTCTATTATTGCATTACATAAAATATACATCTATAGATATATAGTTATTTTTAAATTTAAATTACTAATTTTTTAAATTTTGTTTCACCATTATTTATACACATAATTTTAAAATACATTCTCAGGTTAATTTTTTAATATATTAATGTGTAAAATAATTAAATATCTCAATTTATTGGTGTAATATATGTATATATATATATATATATCAAAAGTCATAGTTTATAATTTATGAACTATGTATAACAATAAAAAATCTTAATCTTAAAACTATTTATTTGAGTATTAAAAAATTAATGTATTTTAGTGGGTTTGAATACGGTTTAAATTACCATGTGAATAATGAAAGGGAAAATTTTGGCCAAATATGTATGTGTGTCAAAGTGAGGGTTTCGATGTAGGGGTCTAAAAATAAAAGTTCTATTCGGCGATGTTAATTGAAATTACATACGCGCCATACTGAAGGCTTCCAATGACTCTCGCATTGGAGACATTATTTTGGTTTAGAAGTCTATTTGTTTTACGCGGCAATCGACGTTCATCGAAGTGAATCCTGCATTGGAGATGCTCTGATGAGTAAAAGAGCTGGAGGGATCCAAGTTGCTATTTGTGGGGAATTTGCTGGCTTCATTTTTTTGTGGATTTTTTTTAAAGATTTTGCAGATATCTTTCATCCTCGAATCTTAGTTAGTTTATGTGTCTTTGTGTAAGACTTTTATTGCAAGTGATTTTTCGGAAAACATCATAATTTTATCTTTATATTTCTTATTGGAAGTACTGATTGTATAGAAAACAATAGCAATTTCACTTTTAATATTAGATTCAGACTGTTCAATTACTTATTCACCTATTTTATAAGGGTGGATGTTTTATGAATCCATACATAGTAGAGTTAATACGGAGAGATAAGTGGGGTGTTTTTCTTGTAATTGATAAATACGATTTTTTGTTGTGATTTTGGAAAGTGTTTAAAAAATTGATCCGACCCTGAATTTTCAGAATAGGTGCTGATATAATCCTAGAAATCAAAATTAAGTGATGATATAATTTTGGAATTCTTATTAGGTTCATTCTTCAAGAGGGTAAAATTGTCCCCAAAAATAGAAAACTAAACAGGGTATTTTGGTCATTTCTGAGATGGTCAACGTTGGATTTTCCAAGGTTGTCGATCATGAGTACGCTGGGTATAACGACACTCTTCGATAAAAAAATTAGGGTTATTTCTTTACTTTCGAAGAATATGGGGTTATTTCGGCACATTCGCAAAAGTATAGGGCTATTTTTGTATGTATCCCTATAAATAATGTTACATGCAAATGACTAATCCATGAATTAAAAACTAGGTTTTCCATTGATGTCCCTTCTTTTTCTTCCTTTTCAACTTCCTCTTCCTAGTATTTCTATGATAATACAGCCAAATTCCCTCCTCGTGGTCACTTCTTGCCATAAAATCTCTTTAAATTTCCATCGTCCTCTCTTACCAAAAATCATCCCCAAATGATTAAAGGGGAGTAACCTGCGTTCCCCACAATGAAATCTTCCATGGATTCATCCTTCATGAATGTTTTCTTTCCCTCCATAACAATCTCCTAGTTCCTTTATGTAGAATTTGTCACATAAAAAATTTGATACGCCTGAGAAGCCATAGTAAATGGATTCGCGCAAAATTCCCATCTTCTATGGTTCACCAATGTAATTCTGGGGGCTATAACCTAAAATAGTGTTGTCATCTACCCAATCAAAATTGAAAACATAAACCTTCAATGTCCCCATATGTCTGTAGTTAAACCAAAGTAAGTCGTTGAGGACATATCCACCATCAGGTTCAAAAAATTTCAAAACATGTAGCACCTCGAATATCAATGACACTCCTTCTTCTGAGATACTCATTTAGCATCCTGCTACCTAGTCCCGAAAGTATATCCATGAATGTCAAAACCTGCGATTGCCGAGACAATAATTTCATGGTTTCAGTGTGGTCCCCGACCTGCACGAAGCCTCTTAACTAAGACAAGAATCCCCTTGTTTGATGTTCTTTGACCTGTATTTCATTAAATCTGCTACTAATTGAAATAACCTCAACAACGTGGAGCTCTACATATAGCTAGAGTTCATCATGGTTACAGAGAATGTACATTTGCACAATATTTAGGTCGGATGCTGACGGACTAAATAAATGGTTGTGTCATAAGCCTTGTCTCTATGTCCTTCCACGTGCCTTGATTTCAAAAAATTTATGGATTTAACCTCATTAAAGTAGCTAGTGCAATTTTTATTGCTTCTTCTGCCATGTACGTTAGACTATACCAGTATCAATCTTATATGTATTCTTAACAAAACATTTGAATTTTATCTTGTATCTCTCAAATTCATCCATCGAAGGAATACTGGCCCACGTAATTTGATTACTCTAACTACATGAACAATTGAGTGCACCATTATATCGAAAAATGATGGGGGTGGGGAAGTACATCTTCATTCAACGCGGCACCTCCAACACCATGAATTGAAGTTGATCCAATCTTGTGCGACTTATACCCTTACGAAATATAGACTTAAAACATGCATAAATGGCTTATAGAGACTCTAACATGGACAAGGAGTGTCCCTCAAATGGTGTCATGTCTAATTCCTGCATCAAGTTATATAATGGTTGTGTGATTTCTGACCCGCCAATTTCAAATCCTCTATAGAGACACATTTTCTTATGTTGGATGAATATGTGGATGGGACATTAACACCCTTCAAGGATTCATACTGTTTCTTCAGATTAGTTGACATTGTGTAGCGTACCGATGACATATCATGCCTGACTCCTAGTTTAACCATGTCAAGACATGTTTTCAAAACACCTTTTGTTTTCCCAAGTGTGTTAAGCAACGTCTCAATCAAGTTGTCACGGGCATGCTTCTAAATATATATATCACATCAAGATAGTACCTCACATCCAGACATTTCTAGTAAGGTAGTTGAAACATTTCTTCCAACTTTCTCCAATGGAAGTTTTTTTCATGTTCTTACCAAAGTCATTGTCAAGATATTTGACTTCTTCATAAATTGTCTCTCCCATAACTGGTTGTGGAGTCAGGCCTTGCTCAATAGCCCCATTGAAACACTTCTTTACTTTCTACCACATGTAATTAATCAGTAAAAACTTCCTATGAACAAGATATACATTTTGTCTACCATGCTCTAACTGAGTTAAACGTGTATTGTTTTCACAAACAAGACATGCATAGTGACCTTTCACTGAATACCCTGATGAATTTCCATACGCACAAAAATTATTAATGATACATAACAACATTTCTTTCATCTTGAAACTACATCTATGGAAACCATCGTATGTCCAGTTATCTTTGCACCACAGCTTCCGTAAATCATTAACCTACGGTACCAAATATACATCGATGTCATTACCGGGTTGTTTAGTCCTTGGAATTATCAATGACAACAAAAATACTTTTGTTTCATCGTTAAGAAAGAGGATAAATTGTATATAATAACTATGACGGGCCACGAACTCTGAGTACTACTCAAATTTACGAAAAGACTAGCCATTGCTAAATCTAGTAGCAATTATAACTAACTTTATCTGTATTAGGAAACAAATCAAAGACTGTACATATTCTATAATGTCTTGCATAAAGTTGTAGCAGCAAACAAAAAAGGGTAAAACACTCCCTCCATCCCAAAAAAGTCTCATTTAGCCTTAGACGCAAGTTTCGTGGTTCAGTGCCAAACTCTGGATACATATCATCAATCTTCTTTCACTGAGTACCGTCGGAGATGTGTCAAATCACATCGTCATCGGGTTTCAATTCATGTTATATTCTTTGCATGATCCTTGTTTGCATACAACTGTTTCGACCTAGGATTCATTTGGAGGTACCATATAAGCTTAGCCAACATTTTTTTAATAAATTTTTTAACAACCTCACCGCCCTTGTCAACATTGTACTGTTCAACTTGTACTATGGCTCATTACATACTCTGCAACAATCGCTATCTCTATCCACTACCCTCTGTAAAGCATACAACAATTTGGGCAAGCATGAATCTTCCCAACTCCATTCCCATGGGATAAAGTACATTCTAGGCAGCATAAACATGGTCAGTCAGAAGATTGTCAGTCGAGATAAAATTCCTTACCAACTGTAGCGCTTCTGGCGTTCCCTTTCAGCAGTGACCATATTTAGCTCTCAAATTCATCATACTAAGGGTAGCGCTCAATACTTTATGTTTCAATCCATTATACAAAGGTGTTACCTTGTCATTGTACATAACTTGTTGGACCTCTGGTCTACTTGAAACTCCCAAGCTACCTCTTCGACTAAATCATCCAATCACTCTTTGTAATATATATATATAATCCTTATCTAAGTTAACCAAAACATTATCACTTACATCCCCACGTCCACCGTGACCGATCCACTTCATATACGAGCCTTTGAAACTCCTATATATAAAATATTCATGCAAATAACGTACCCTTAAATAAACATCATTTTCGTAATCTTTACACTATCAACACATAAAGGAGATGTTTTCCAGCCTCACATGGTTAGAAGCCACATTAATGAAATATTCAACCAAGTGAACATATTTATATGAGGTTCTTTGGTTGGACAAAATAAAACTAGCACGGTACATTAATCTTTACCGATCCTACATATAACTTATAATGTGTCCAATATAAGTGCAGTTATGAATATTATAGACACAGAACAACGATTAATAACCGATGCATAAATGTATGTCTGGACAATATCATTGATTCAGCAACATAAAAAAATTCCACCGCACATAATACACATCAATACCCTTGAAGAAAAGAATAAAAAGAATGTTAAATACCACCAATAAACGCCTCAGTAACAAACTGTCAGCAACAAGACCCAAAACCTCTTGCATCTTTCACAACTATGAGGAGCTCTAGTGAAATCCAACTGATAAAATAATCTACCAACCCATTCTAAGTTCGGAAGTATATTCATCGAAACATATACAAAGGTATTAGTTCCAGGGGCAGCGTAATATGGTACTTAAACGGAATACAGTGTTTCAAGTGCCGTTAATTAAGATTATATGATATATTGCAGGCTACGGCAAATGACATTTTGATATCGGTACAGTTAACCGACAACGTAAAGAATCGACAAATATGAGTTTCTGCATCGGTCATCATTTTGAAAACTATTCTTATAAATTTAACAACTATTCTGATAGTTGTTCTGACTTCAGAATCTCTTCAGGTGGTGGAGTCACTCAAACATGTGACATTGTTGTTCTATTATGGCTTTGTTCAATATCCTCAATGTAACTCAATAATAAAGTTCATAAAACAACATAGATTTCAAACTGATAGGTGACCACTTCATTTTTAAACTACCAAATCAACCCGATTATGAAATCGGAACAAGTAAAAATTCAGGGCGATCATTAATGGGTGTTGTTGATCTTCAAGGATAACGACGGTGATAAAACCAACATTGCTGAACATCAATTATTACGTAGCAGTTTTTAAATAACCAGCATGTCTTGGTGTGACGTAGCTATCATTTGCCAAGGTAGGAACCCGACATTAAATTCTAATTTTAGAACTATTAAGACGGTGGTGTCGGGTCTACATTTTTTAACTACCACGCAACAAAGTCGTTAATGGCTATTCATGCACTAATGATTCAAATCAAAGAACCAACCTTTGAACCTATAAACATAAAGGTTAAATATTAAAAATCTTGATTTCACAAATAAAATTCCTAATCCAACAAAGGATAGGGATTTTAAAAGGTGTAAGTGCGATTGGGAGTGGGATGATTAGGGTTTCATTATTTATTTTGATGAAAAGGACGAGTCATGAAAATTAGGGTTTCATTAGTTGTGAGTTGAGAGAAAATTAGAAAATTTGGGGTAGAGGAAAAGGACAAGTCGAGGCTAATGGAGAGAAGAGGAGTGATGATTGACATTATTAAGGGGAGAGAGGGGAGATATCACTATATGCATTGGTTGAGTAATCAAGGGGTTGTCCCCCCCCCACCACATTGCCAAGCTCAAACCACGTGTGCTTTATGTGCCTCCACCATCGCTTGATATGCCTCCACCATGACAATGCCGCTATCAAAAGTTGTAAGAGATGAGTAGAATTGGAGAAAGATGGAGAAGATGAAGGTGGTGGAACAATTTGGGGGAGATGAGTCAAATCGGAGGGGCATGAGTCTAATTAGTGTCGATATAACCTTGAGTTGAATTGGGAAAGGGGCAAATAAGAAACTTGAGAATAAATTTAGGATTTAGAGGGTAAAATAGACTTCTTACTTTTAACTTCATTTTAAATTTTAATCAGAGGGGCATTTTGATATTCACATAAAACCAGAAAAAATTATTGTTAACCAAAAGTTCAAACCAAATCAGTGTTATATCTGCACTTATGAAAAATTGAGAGTTATATGTGTACCTATGAAAGAACTAATGGTTATATAAGCACATTTTTCTAAATAAAAATACACAACAAATAAAGGCAATATTTTACACGAGTCTGAAAACACGTGTAGCTAGCTTACTCCCATTTTCTAGATAAAATGACACAATTACATTTTTCGTTAGTCCCACAAAAAATTACAAAATTTGAAAATTAGATATATTGACAAAAAATATATTGAAAAATTTCCATAACATCTTTTTTATTGTCAACAATTTTCGAACTAGGCTCGCTGTTTTTAAAAAATATTCCTACTTTTTTATGCTTATTTAAGTCATTACAAAATGTCTCGTTTTAGGCATTCTAAACTTTAGGCTAGGGTTTATTGTGCAATTATAAGAAGTTTCATTTGTAATGGGGTTCATTTTAAAATATGCTAATAAATTTAGGGACCTACCATGCAATAATTAAAATACTATTATATCACAAAATTTTCAGAGTTTTCATTTCTCTTTTCTCCTCCTTCCACCGGAAACCGCCTTCGACCGATGGTTAACACCAAAATTTTGCCAAATTTCCTCCAAATTTCGTCAACCTACCTCGATCTTCTCGATTTTCTGTCAGCCTTTATCTCTGCCGGTTATCTGGTCGGAAACTCGATCTTCAGGCATTTTCATGAGGCATTTTCTCAAAGAGGACGTTGCAGTTCCTTGCCGAGGCATTTTCGCGACACAAAAAATCGGATTTGACAAGGTTGAATTTACAGTGTGAAGGTGGCGGAGAATCCTATTTGAGTCAGATTTACAACGCGAATGGCAACTTGCTCCGATTTACGGTCAGAGTCGACGGATAATTAGATTTACAGTCGTGGATTTACAGCGCGGAGTTGTATTTTCAGTCGGAGTTGGCAGAGAATCAGATCCGGTGAACTCAGACACTCCGCTTCAAGTTCTGTTTTTGACGGCGTTGCTCAAGTAATACTCCTTCAGTGGTGGAAGACTACACTAAAGCAGGTGCGTGAGATGCACACGCCAAATGAAGAAGGTGATGCACGTGTCTTCACGCTCCACCTGAGGGTTATCAATGTCAGGCGATGGTAGCGACTAAGCATCTACGCGTGAGAGGTGAGATTTAATTTTGTGTTTTATTTTTTTCCAAAGACATATACCTAGCTTTAATATTATTTTATTGAATATAAGATTAATAAAGGTTCTCTGATCTAGTGGTTAGCACTCTTTTTTTTATGTTAGGGGTCTAGGGTTTGAATCCCACCAGGACATTTATTTTGAAGAATTTACGTTCTTGAGCTACATGTTGAGATTTAATATTATTTGACCGATTGTACATTCAGTAATGTGTCTATGATGCAGTGGTTAATACTCTAAGAGTTTAAGGTTGGGAATTTGAGTTCAAATCTCACTAGGATCTTCTTTCTTGAAGAATTTTTATTTTTGAGTTACTTTAACTTTTTGGTTGATGTTTTAGATTTTTTTTACTCTCATGTTGATGTTTTTCATTATTCTGGTGAGGTATAGTTGATATGAGTTGATGTTTTATAGTTTATTCGGGTGATATGGATTGATATTTGTAGTTTCTATTTTTTATTTTCTTATGTTGATGTTTTTCATTTTCCGACTGAGATTTAGGTGATAGAAGTTGATGTTTTTCATGTATTTTTTCTCATGCTGATGTTTTTCATTTTCCAGATGAGGTTTAATTGTTAGGAGTTTATGTTTGTAACTTTTAGGTGGTATAGGTTGATATTTGTAGGGGGTTTTATAAAAAAATATTGATGTTTTATGATTTTTAGAGTGGAGAATTTATACTCTTGAGGTGCCATAGTTTTTTGTTGATGTTTTTGTGTTTTTTTTCCTCTCATATTGGTATTTTTTTATTTTTCGGGTGAGTTTTAGTTGATATGAGTCATTATTTTGTATTTTTTTTGGTTGTATGGGTTGATAATTTTTGTTTTTTTTCCTCTCATGTTGATATTTTTCATTTTCTAGGTGAGTTTTATATAGAGATTGATGTTTGTAGCTTTTTTGGTGATATGGTTGATGTTTTGTAGTGTTTCTTTCCAGGTGTTGACGTTTTTCATTTTTCGAGTGAAATTTAGACGATAGGAATTGATGTTTTTAGCTTTTGGGTGATGTAGGTTGATGTTTGTAGTTTTTTTTATTAAAAAATTGATAATTTAAATTTTGTTGATGTTTTATAATTTTCAGTTGATTTTTTTTGTTAGTTGTAGTCGATGATTTTTCTTTTTCTTTTATTTTTATATATTTTTACTACAATTTTTTAGTTGATGTTTCATAATTTTTCATTGATGTTCTGTATTGTTTTACTGATGTTTATAATTTTCAGTTTGCTAATCATATTAATTTTTTTGCATTTTTAAATTTATTTTTTTTTCAAAAAATCATTTGCAGATTGCATATGGCGGAAAAATGATGGAAAATTGGATAAAAAATACCTGAAAAAATATTAGTAATAAATTCCTGTAAAATAATTTAAAATATTTTTTTGTAAAATTATTAGAAATATGTCCTTAACCCAAAATGTAGTTAGAATTGTATAAATATCTCGTCTAAAACTTAGGGCATGTGCAGTGGTGGTTTCTTAATTTTAAAAACCCGCTCTAGAAACCGAAAACACCCACAGTAATAGTTTCTAGAGCGGTTTTTAGTTGAAAAATCGGTCCCTAGTTTCTTAGCAAGGAACCGGTTAAGAAACCGGTCCCGTCAGAAATTCTGACGCACGCACATGGTGCGTCTCCTGCTGGCCGCGTTGATTTTCAACGCTCCCCCTTTTAATTTCATTTTGGGGTGGGGTTGACCGCCCACCCCTTTTTTCTACTATTTTTCTTATTAATTTGTAATTAATTTTAATTATAATGTATACTCCCTCCGTCCCACTCTAAATTGTTTATTTACTTTTTGAGAGTTAAACTTTACAAACTTTGACCCTAAATATAAATTAATATATAAATAATAAATATATCATGTGAGATATTGTTAAATTT
>JAULKK010326208.1:0-11133 GCA_032355705.1 Rubia peregrina | reverse complement strand
TACGTGACAGTTATGGGTAAGTGTTGACCATCTACCACACCACATGTCATAAACACTAGATAGGCTGGTAGTTATTGTATGTGAGGAAACCGAGGATTGAAACGACATTAATCATGCCATGCAAATTTCCCCCAAGTGCAAGTTTATATAGTTTATTCTCGTGATCAACTGCATGTTAGTAGTTGTTAGCAACACCCCTCATGCCTGTTTTACCAACATTGATTATTTTTAACACTTGATCGGATTGAAGACCCAATTGCAGTTTTTTGTAGTTGATTATTAGATTCCGAACATCTCTGTCGATGACCCGGTGCTTGCCACCATATACCCCTTTTGGTAGTATAGTAGGAAGAACGAGAGCAAGATTATAAATTTCTAACTTTGATCCCTCCCTCTCGGCTTAATAGATCTCCCATGCAAATATTATTTATTAGCGGGTCAAGGAGCAAGATAAACATATGTATCATTACCCGGTAACTTGGGCCCCAAAATCATCATAAATCATACTTTCGTTTCATTATCAGCCATGAAGGGAGATTGTAGATCACTAACATAACTGACGAAGAACTGTGTGTGTTGCTCATATTGGCAAATGGATTCATACCATCAGTACATAAGCCTAACCTCAAATGTTGGGGCTCTGTTCCAAACTCTGGCACTAAAAGAAATTGGACGTTTTACTTCGCCTTTTTACCTCATTTTTTTGGTCTTTGGTCAAATAACTAAAGTAAAATTTTCTTTTATCTCAGTCATTTTTTTCAAATTAAAAATTATTTTTTATCTGAGGTGAAAAATAACTGAGGTAATTGATATATTTTTTACCACGGTTATTTTTTAAATGAAGTAAATATTCTTACTGAATGACTTGCGATGTTGCATATGTTGTTTTATGAGAATAGCCAATTTTGCATTATATGTCATTTTTAGCGACATGTGATATGATAGATGACCAACGTCGATGTTATGTTACACTCTAAAACTTTTAGAGTGTAAAATTATTTGAAAATGATTAATTTTGATCTACAAAAGTATTTTTCAACGATTTTTAAAAATAAGTGTAGAAAATAGTGTTGAATGTTGAAAATGGTTCTTAAAATAATGCACAAATCAAATCGAACATAGAGTCAATCATTTTTTAAATAATTTACTTTAATTGTTAAAAAAATAGTTTCCATAATAATATCCTTACAGTTACTACACAAATTCGAATAGAAATGTTTTTGTTCCAAAAAAACACAAATTATAATAAAATCAAAAAGCTCAAATTATGATGACCTTGAAGAAAATGGGCTCCCCGCCTTCTATGAGCCCAAGAACAAGGTGTCCCAAATGCACAGGAGGTTACCGGCAAGGAACATAGAAAAACCCTTTGGGGACAGGGTGTTGGTCTTCCCGTTCCCCGAATAGTTCATGTGTCACTCTCTCTCGTAGCACCTCGGCACAACTGGGATCTTTAGACTTGGTAGGAATGGTACCATGTCCCTTGGGATGTACCGAATCACAAAAAATAGTTATTATGAATATATATATATATATGCAATTAATAAACAACAAATAATATGAAATGAAAATAAAATAATTACATGCATTTAGCAAGCCAGGGTATCTTACCAAAGTGCAGTTAGTCCCGATGTTCTGCTACTTCAGGGTGCAACTGAATTAGGGGTTATCAAGACACATCATATAGGGTTGAAGATCGAATGTGAGAGGATCTGGGGTGGTGCTCTATTGTGTGGTGAACCGTAGAGAAACAATGAATTATGAAATGTCATCAATTGTGAATATATGTAAGTAAACACATAAAATAAAGGTAGCACATATAGATATAGATGTAAATATATGTAAAATAAGCCGCTGACCTGGAAAAATGGTAAATTGAAGGATCCTTCGCCAGCCATTACTCCTGAATAATATAAGAAAATATTATGGCTTAAAAGCCTTGAATCTTAATGAGTGCGACATCGGCCATGTGTTTCACATACATGTCTGTCCAAAACAATGGCATGGCTAACACAAACGTTGAGAATGAACATGGTGATCGATAGGTAAATGAGTTTGCATTTAAAATTTTAAAGCAAGTAGTATGTTACCAATAAATGTAAGCAAGATTGGTAACTTGTCGGTTAAACAAATAGAAAAACAACACTGGTGTAACATCACATTCAAAAAATACTAGCATAATTATGAATGAAAGATGTCGCACAACAATCGTATCAAATGAAGGTGAACTGATAGGCCACTGAGGTCACATTTCACCCCAGCAGTTATGGCCAAAATTGCAGAAAACTAGAAAATATTATGCTTGGAAAACAGAAAATGACACAAAATCGTCCAAAAACATACCAAAACAAAGTACCTAGGTTAACATAAAAGGAAAGTTCACAGTATAACTAATCCATACAAACTAGAAGACCAAAAACATACCAACCAACACATTGGCACACCATAGATTAAAAAAATCAAGGAAAAAAAAATACAAAAATGATGGAGTTGAAAGAATTGAAAAATATACCTGTGAATACATAAGAGATGAAGGGGTGGGGGACTATTGGAATTCGATGAAAACCTGAAAATAAGTATTTGAACTGATTCAGAGGTGGGTTCCATATATATATATATAGATGTTTTGGAATGACGTCATTTTGAACCCTTGTGAATTCCGCCTCAACATGTGCAACTTTGCATGCCCATCGTCTAAGCCGACAACTGACCAAACAAAGACAGGTGCTTTAACTGAATGTGGGCCTAAAATTTATGGATGCCTAGTTCAATTGTAATTAATTATAGCGCAACTGGTGAAGTTTTTATTTTTGCACTTAGGTCCCTCCAAGAAAGTAGGAGAATTCAGAGTGAAAAATTGGAGATACCCTTATGTAATTCACATTGTCAAGACCATGTTGTTTCCACTTGGGCATTAATGGGTAAATGGAAGGGCCCGAAATATTCACAAGTAGTATTTGATGACACTTTTCAAAAATTACGTTATGGCAAAAACTATTATGAATGTAGCCTACGCTTCAGAACTCTGCATCGGAACATAAGAACAAATGTTTAATATGGAGAATATGCGTACTTTCTTAGAGGGACACGAACCGAGGTAGCATGTGATCATTTTTTTATTAGTATTTAATTAATACCCTTACGATGGACGTTATAAGAACAATAATTTCCACCACATAGAATCACACATAATTACATATTCTTGCTTTTTTATGAAATAAAAAGGTAACAAAATTCAATCCATTAATTTTGAAAAGCGATAGTACGTGGTCTAGAGTAAATTTTAGATGATTACTTTTAACTATACAAAGGTTAATCTGAAGAATTTGTGGAAGTTTTCAAGGGATCAAGCCAGTTTCTTTATCACTCTTGGGGATGGTAAAGGTCCCTTCCGGGACAATCGTTATCAATTTTGCGCAACCGGTGATTTTTTTACTTTTTGGACTTAGGTTCCTCCAAGAAAGTGGGAGAAGTTGGAATGCAAAATTGGAGATACCCTTATGTAAGTCACATTATCATGTGATGTTGTTCCGATTTGGGCATCAACGGGTCAATGGAAGGGGCCAAAATCTTTACAGGGAGTATTTGAGGATATTTTTTGGAAATTAACTATGGCCCATGTAAGAGATTTCGCAAGAACTTCTCTTGGAACAAAACTTGAACCGACCTTCTACCGAGGTCGGGTACCGTGAATATTATAGCGGGAACCAAAAATTAAGCTAAAAATTTGAGCTAAAATCCCCCCAACCCTATTTCATCTCAATTTTAATCAACAATTGTACCTATTTCACATCTTCAAAACACTTCCTCCAAACTCAACTCCCAAGATTCTTTCCATTCACACCATTACAACAATTCATGTGCTCAATCAAATTGATCCTCTCAAACAACCACAAGTACTAGAGAATGGAGTATCTCCGGGTACATATTAATTGAGGTAGTTGTCCATCCATTCCATGTTCATTTTGCAATTTTATTAGTTATTTTGTTTTTTGTTTTTATGGAACAAAGAATGAATATTTTTATGAAGTATGATGATTGTGTTACATAATATATAGTGTATAGTGTTTCTATTATCAAATAAATAAATGTTTATAAGAAGTGAGAAAAAAGGGTTAGATTAGGGTTGATTATGGACAATAATTACATTTTTTTAGTATGAACACACTTTGAATGTGCTATGTTGGTATCAATCTGTTGGGCCTTGCAATATGATGCCAAACAATGACCTACGTCGCACATGTCTAGGAAATGCTTGAAAATCTATGAATGTCCGACATTGGTCTCCACATTGACCGGTACGACATCAATGTCCAGAATGACCGATGTTATACTCAAACGAATGAGTTGCATTTTTCTGGTTGAGATTAATGTCGTCTACGTATGACAATATTATGTGTATTTCATTTGGAGACTACCCATTTCTAACATAAATTTTGTTTGTTTTGGATTGGTTGTAATAGGACAAAGAGAGTTATCGATGGACTTTCAACATGTAGATGGATGAACTTGTCATTTCACTAGTCGCACTGACAGCGTTAATGTTGTACGACGTAGACAATGAGGGGTTAAATCCCAGTAATCTTTCAATTTCATATAAACTTTACGTATTTTAATACTTTGTATCATATATTTCTAATATATGTGATAGTTAGGTGGGTTATATCATGTGGTTCCATTCCGCATTAATTGAATCATCGAATAATTACATAACATGTAACAGATAGCGATGAACAATTGTTTGTGTCATCAAATATAAAATATTATAATATTTTACAAATTTTGATGTCACTCAGATGAACAACTAACGTCGAACACACCGGTATACCGATGACATGTAACCAACATCGCACAAACTAGCATCATAATAATGTGTGCGAGATCGGCCTTTCAAAGTGATGTTGAATTAGTCAAATTCCACCTCAGCATGCACACGACATGACTGCCCCACATCGTACTATATTAGTTTAAAGATCTTACAATGTTGCTCTCATTCCGACAAATATCGGCTAGAACGAAGTTGCAACAATGGTCTCTCATCGTCTGCCTTCATGCTACGACCAACGTCAATCACAATACCTGCCAAATTGGTCTAAAATTGAGGTAAAAAGTACTTTTTTACTTCGATTCTGTCAAAGATTTTTATTGAAGATAGAATTAACCCACAGAGCGCTTCACAAAGATAAATATTTGTATTGTTGCTCCCATTATTACTACAAAACTACCGAAGGGGTAGATAGTGGCAAGAACGGGGTCATCCATAGAGATACTAGGAATTTAAAGGTTAAATATACAAAGGCGCAATCATGTCGTCAATCAGATCACTTGTCAGGAATAGCTAATGTTGTAAAACAGGTTTTGAAGGGGGAGGAGGGGTTATCTAAATACTACAAGCATGCAAGCACAAGAGAGTAAATTATATAAAGCTGGCACTTGGGAATTTTTGCGTAACAGGATTGGTAATATATTTCAATCCAATAAAAGACATATGAACCTATCCTAATACTTATGCCACATAGTGTGGTCGATAGTAAACACTTCCCCATATCTGTCACATAAGGGTGCTTTTATTTTCTTCTATCGACACCGCCTCCGTAATTAAGGAAGTGCAACAATGGTCCTGCCTGCTGTGCAGATCTATTTCTTCCCCGTAATATTATGTTTCAGACACTCCACTATGAATACTTCTCCCTAGGCCTATAGAGGAATAGGGATAAGAACCTTGTTGTCGACTCTAAGGTTGCAACGACATATGTCGAATTACGCCAACCCTAATTCCTACTAAAATATCTCTATATATAAAATTTTGGGCTCTAGTCCACCTTATCTAGCATACGGTCATCGGAACGGTGACTCGGTGACCCACATGCGTACACCATATTGTCCCAGACTCTCGCTCCCCCTATTACCCGAGTGACAAACCTCAGGGGATATCAATAAATTTTCCAAAATGAAAGTAGACTAAGGTGTATGCCAACATAGTGTAACAATCATGTAATTAACAAGAATGTAAGGCACAAGTCAACACAATATTAATAAGCATAAAAGGATAGGAATATCTTAGAATATCACAAAATAACTACCAAGTCATGAATACAAATATAAATCCCCAAACTAAATCACTACACCCTAAGCATTGAACCCAAATATTTCATTGGATTCAATGCCCTTTGGCAAAATAAGAAGAATTAAACTAAGAGAAAAGGGTTAGCTCATTTCTCTCTCTACCCACTCTTAGGAAAAACTAGAAGAATGAAAATAGAACTACCTAAACTAAAACCTTAGTAATCATAGGCTTCTATTTATAGCAGATTGAATTGGGCCTTGAAAATGACCCAAAAGGGAAAGTTAAAGCCTAGCAACCATCGGGGCACAAACCGTTTAATAGAGCACATGTTGTGTCATAGAGCACGGCCCATGCGGCATGGCCTGTGTAATAGAGCACAACCCGGGCGGCACGACCCATGTAATAGTACACAAGATGCTGGAAGGCTCTTATTTTTGGAATTTTTGAGTGCAGGGGTGCATCTTTCTCCATGAACCATCGGCCAAAAGCACTTCCTGAGCTTTGAACGGCACAGACAGTGTGAATCTTTGTGGGCCGTTAACCGGATGCTTAATTTTCTCTTTTGAATAGCGCGGGCCTTGTATATCCTTGCGGGCACCGGCTGGGAGTCAATTTCTAGGAAAACTAATTTCGCGATCATGCCAATCTTCACACCCCATGAATTGGCATTCACATCTTGAATTTGATTTGCATGGGTCATGCAATATGGTACGGCCCATGCCAATACTTGGCCGCACGAGGCTTCTAGGACGGCACGGGAAATGTTGTACCATACGGACCATGCCAAGGTCTTCTTGCTGCACCCATATTTCCTGGCACTGCCCGTGTAGTATCATGCTGCCGTGCCAGTTCTTCACTTCTTGAACTTCCACTCCTTTCTCTTCTCGGTTTGATTCCATCTACTGCCATGTTTTGACTTGTGCCCTTCTTTCTACTACCATTCTTGTGGATGGACTTCTACAAACTACGCCAAAGTGCTCATGAGCATCCTACCAATAAGCTCACAAAAATAAAAATATAGGCGCTCGTGAAGACGTAGGGTTCATTAGATCAAATTAAGGCTACAAATTTAGGGATTTTGATAATAAAACTAACAGTGGTCATATAAACCCTTTGTAATGTAAAGTCAACTAAAACTAGCAATCATCCAACAAAAACATACTAATAAACATGTCAAATGCATTGGTTAACACATTTTTAGGTGCAAATCAATTCCCCCACAATTAAACCTTTACTTGCCCTCAAGTAAACAATAATGAGCAAAGATCTACGTGGAAAATAGTATGTAAAGATAAGTTACCCAATACATTCACCCTTATTCCTAAGCTACCCTTCTTCCGCTAAAGATGTGAGACTCTAAAAAACCTCACTTTTCGAAGAAGCTAAAGTAACCCATCCAATAAAATCATACCAAGAAAAAGGCAAGGTATACATGACATATGTGAAACCAAGTTACTACGCCGAAGAAGCCACCAAAGGCAATCCAAGAGATGTTTAATCTAGTTTTTTTATTTCTTTCAATTCCTCTCATTTTGCCTAGGAGCCCTTTCGGTTTTCATCTGATGAGACATCAAATGCATGTATTTTCAAAAAAAATTAACATCTTATTTGTTATATTTTTGTTAGAAGATTGCTATATTTAGGTACGTTTACATCATAAGGGGTTTGGATAACCATTTTTGGTTTTCATATCTGAATCCTTTATTTTGTAACCTATTTTGAATCTAATGGATTTTTGGTCCTTACGAGCATCTAGATTCCTTTTTATGAGTTTAATTCATATATTTCTTATAAGCACTTCAGAGTGGTTTACAGAAGGCCATTCGCAAGAATGGTAGAAGATTGAAGACCACGAGTGAAATCGTGGTAGAAGATAGAAGGGTTAAAGAAGGAAGACATAGAAGAGGATGAATTGTGACTAAGAATTATGGTCCAAGTTCTTAGAATGATCCAAGAAGAACCATCCTCCAAGGGTAGTACCATTGGATTCATCTTCTCTTGCATTATAAAATCGAGTACAAGAACTTCCAAATCGAATCAGTGGACCCGTTGCAATGCAAAGAAGTTGAAGAAAAAGGGACAGACGATCACTTAGCCCGCACGCCCAAAACAGGGGTCAAAATCAGCCCTTGGAGAAAAAATGTGTAGCCGGCGCCCTCGAGTGCGCGGCGCACATCTCTGCTACTTTTTGTCTTTTTCTTGAACGAAACTTGTACTATAAATATCTCCTATCTTATCCTCACTTCTAACTTTCGGTTGGCTGAAAATCCTCTCTGAAAAACCCTAGTTTCTTTGTCTTCATCATCTTTTCTCTCTTTATTTATCTATGAATTTTTCCATGAATGTTAGTATTATTTGTACTAGCTAAACTCATCACTTGGGAGCAATTGATTGAAGCTTCCAAACCCATGTAGTGAGACTCTCTATTTTGCTCTTTCATGAACATTTATCGATTAGGATTTATAGTGCCATTAATGTTGAGTTTTACTTCATTTATGCTATGGGTTGTTTGAGAATATGAAATGTTTCTATGATTCAGTGTTAGGAAGTTAGAGATGTGCACAATTTCTTAGCTCTTTGACATGAAAATCCAAGAACATGGAATTATAACTTCTTGTTGTGTAATGTGAGGTTAATCTTGCTAGATGAGTATGTTAATGTGATTTGTTATCAAATTTGTCCTAAGGTAGTAATAAAATTTGAATCTTGAATGTTGATTGTTCTCGGTTTAATCTAAAAAATGCTTTGTTTGGTTAAATGGCTAGGCATTTGGTAGAATTCTTTTAGTTGTTATCAAATTTATGGTTTTTCGTGTGATCATTAATGAGGCTTGCAATTGGTCCTTGAACATCTTTGTGAATTACTATTGAGAAGAAATGAATGTTGATCTCCAAATTGGAAGTGATAGCATTCCCATAGGTAATGAATGTGATAGAATGAGTGAATGGTTCTATGATTTATAAGAGGTTTGGAAGTGGAAATCAATTGCCCCCAAGGCTTTGTAATTTATAGTTGTTATTCCTTTTTTTAGCTTGTTACATGTTTAGCATAGTTACTTTATTTTCCTAGTTGTTTTGTCTTTACTTTCATAACTCTGGAAAAACCAACCAAACCCTTCCCCCTCCCTTCTTTACTTGCTTATATATATAGCCTTATATCTACCTTATATGCATGAACCCTTAGGAAAATATCTCTTCTTCGTGGATAACCCTAATTTGCAACTATCTACTTAATTGTATTTAGTAGCATTTAGAGTTTATAAATTGTAACTTTGAGAGGTACGGCGATGAATCCTATCATCCTAGCTTCACACAAAAATTGAAATCACTTCTCACCTTTTTCCACACCATGGCCTCTCACTTTTTCATAGGTTTTTCAACCTATCCGGGCCTTTCCCATTATTTCCTAAGTCGCCCTTTCAGGCTTTCGACTTAGCCGGGTATAAAAAATTTCATTTTTCCAATTTTTTTGTGTAGTACAAAATGACCCAAAGGATGGGCTTCATACTACTTGAAGATAAAAATAATAAAATGACTCCACCAAAAGTGTTCCAAAACATCCCCCAACAAACTACAGAGAGGTACCCTCACACCAAAAACAAACCCACAACTAAAAGTTTCGAAAAACCAAATGAGGGGAGAAAAAGGGAAAATTGTCATCATCCCAAACATCCAAATCAAAGCAAAGGCAAACGATATGCCACCAAATGAAGGTGTTCACACCCCTCCCCACACTTAGTTCACGCATTTCCCCTAATGCATGTGACCAAGGTGAGAAGAAAGGTTGAAAACACCGAAGAGTCTTCAATGTTGTCTGCCATGTCTGGCTCCACGCCCTTGTCTTTGTTGCTCCTAATGATGGTGCTCGTCACCAATGCCCACTGTTCTCAGTCGATTAGTGATCTCTCTCGTGTCATGGTGGAGCAGACCCATATCCACCCTTAAGCACCGTAGATGGTCATCCACCCTGTCAAACCTGAGAGCAGTCGCATCCTGATGATAGTCGTGCTGAGTGCCAAGCTTGTGCACATCCTTCCTAACCCCAAAGATGGAATCACCCGAAGACTACATCCACTCCGGCTCCTGTCTGGGTGGGTGGATAGGTTCACATGTCATAAGATGAAACAGACTACAGGAAATTCGGTGAGTCGTGTTCCCGAAATGGGCTAAACTTTGGGTGCTGCCACTGTTAATGCCTATACTAGACAGGATGGAGATGTCGTGTCTATGTAGCTCAAAAACAGAAGGAGGTCCACAGCTACTCTGTCTGCTCGACTCGAGTCACAACAAACATGACCTTTTTTACATGCAAAATGTGTCGCTTATCAGTGATTTAGTGTCGCAAATGTTAATTTGCAACACAATTTGCATCACACTTTATTATGCCATGTATACCCTTGTAGCAAATTTTGCATCACATTTTTTCAATTGTGTCATAAATTTTAGGACACATTTGTGTCACTAAATTATGTGTCATGAACTATTGCGACATAATATGCACCATTTAAGTCTAGTGATGCATAATTGTTTGCGACATATTATGCACCATTTTAAATATAGTGACGCATGTATGTTTACGACACATAATGCAGCATTTCCATTCATCGACACATTTCTTTTGGAGACATATTTTGCATCATTCTCATTTAATGCTGCATTTTTGTTTGCTGGGAGGTCACCGTCGTACCTCTTAAAGATACTATTTTAAGACTTTTTTTTAATAACTACAATTAAGTAGATAGTGGCAAGTCAGGGTCATTCACAGAGACAAGGGATATTCCTAAGTGTTTGCTCATATAATGGTAAAAACTACGCTATATATATGCTTATATATAAGCAAATAAAAAGGGTTTTTTTGGATTGGTTTTCTAAATAAAAAATTTAAAGACAAGTTACACTATCAAACCATACAAATCTACTAAGTAAGCAATAAACACTAAAACGATGTTAAACACAAATTACGATATCTTGGGGGAAATTGACTCCTACTTCCAAGCCTTCTATCTATCATTGAACATATAACCTATTCAACACCTTTACTACTTGTTGTGAAGATAAATCTTCCAT
>JAULKK010326189.1:0-11134 GCA_032355705.1 Rubia peregrina | reverse complement strand
GGATCTGAAAACTTAGGGTTGAGGAGTAAGGGTTTGTGGGAATGGGTTTAGTTGTGAAATTTTTTTAAATTTGTAAGGGTAATTATATATTTTAGAAAGCTAGAGTTTACTAAATGGGGAAAGTGTCCAGATTTGCCAAGGATACCCATAAATGGAAAGTGTTCAGATTCCCCTGGGACGGAGGAAGTAGTAATTTTTTGAGATTCTAGATCTATCTATCCTTTTATGCTTATGAACATTATGTTGGCTTGTTCTTTACATCCTTATTAATTGCATGATTGTTATACCATGTATGCATACACCTTAGTCTATTTTCATGTTGTTGCATTTATTGATAGTCCCTGGGGAGTGAAACCTAGATGTAAGAGGGGTAGTGATAGTCCAGGGCCATATGAGTGTATACATGTGGGTCGCTGAGACAACATTATGAAAACCATACAACTAGTTTATCTGGAAAGTTGGCCCGAAGGGTTGCTGATAGAGATAACATAATAGCAAACTATGGTTAGCGTATTCTGCAATCTTAGTGCCAATGATAAGGTGCCTATCTCTTTACCTCTGTAGGCCTAGAGAGAAGCATTCATAGTGGAGTACCCGGAAAGTAATCGTACAGGGGAGAATCAGATCGTCACAGTAGGCAGGGTCATTGTGGCACTCCCCTAATTATGGAGGCGGTGCCAATAAAATATTACAATAGCACCCTATGTGACAGATATGGAGAAGTATTGACCATTAACCATTAGGATTAGGATAGATTTGCATGTCTTGAATGTGATTGAATCTATGATCGAAATATACTACCATTCATGCTACGCAAATATTCCCTAAGTGCTAGCGACTCTTATGTTCTTGCATGCTTGTAATTGTTAGATAAAAACTCCCCCAAAACCTTTTTTACAACATTAGCTATTCCTGACACATGATCGGATTGATGACCCGATTGCAGCTTTGTATAGTTAACTGTTAAATTCATAGCATCTTTATGGAGGACCCTGTCTTGCCGCTATTTACCCTATAGGTAGTTTAGTAGTAGGAATAGGAGAAACAATATAAATCTCTTATCTTTGATTCCCTCTCCTCGGGTTAGTAGACTCTCTCCAGTAAAAAGGTTTTTTTGTTTATTATTGACCTCGAGGGGAGGCAAGTTGTGGCCCAAGACAATGTCTTGTTTTTACCATAAAATGACATTTTCAAAATTTAACACAAGATTAGTATCAATGCATCGTTTAAGAACTTGTGCAAAATTTACTAAACAATTATCAAAGGAGTTACCATGAACGGTGAAGTCATCCATGAACACTTCAAGAAAAAAATTCAACAAATTCCAAAACAATGCTTACCATACACCTTTGGAAATTGGCAGGGGCGCTACATAGGCCACAAGGCATACACCGGTAGCGAACGTACCAAAGGGCACATGAAGGTTATCTTCTCTTGGTCTTCCGTGGCGACTGTCACTTGAAAATAGTTCAAGTATCCATCCAAGAAGCAATAGAATGGATGAATTGCTAGCCTCTCGAGCATTTGGTCAATGAACGGCAACGGGAAGTGATCCTTCCGGGTTACCGCATTTAGCATTCGGTAGTCGATGCAAATTCTCCTCCCATTTTGGACACGAATGAGCACTCTTTCACCCTTATCATTATCAACTTTTGTCACCCACTCTTCTTCGGCACCACATGAGCTGGGCTCATCCATTTGCTATCCAAAATTGGATATATCAATCCTGCTTGAAGCAATTTGAGGATTTTGGCTTTCACCATCTCCATCATAGGTGGGTTCAACTGGCATTGAGGTTGTTGCATGGGCTTTGAATCATCTTCCAACAAAATTTTATGCATGCAAGTGGATAGAACTGTTCCCTTGATCCATCTAATTTCTTCCTTATTTTCTTATAACACCATTGTTAGCTTATACTCTTTCACCTGGGTGAGCTTACTCGAAATGATGACCATGAATGTGTCCCCTTCCCCAAGAAATGCATGCTTGAGGTCACTTGGCAAGGGTTTTAGCTAAACAACAGGGGCTTTCACAAGGGATGGGAGGAATTTTGGTTTCTTGGGCTCCTCTATGGGTAGGGGGGGTTATCTTATCATATTCAATTCCTCAAATATTTCCTTCAAGTTAGTGCTCATAAAATATACACGACATGCATCATCAATATCACATTGCAAAGAAACTAACAAATAATCCTCATCGGTTAATTGAAAAACATCTTGCAACACATTTTCCACAATATCTGTAGCATGACAAGAGTGTTTCTCAATATGATACTCCATAGAGTCATTTATGTTAAAATCTAATTTAATCCCATAAAATTCCATGGTGGGGAACCATTATGCACATAAATTATTGGATTTAAAGTTTTAAAATATTACCCCCTCAACAAAATCGGGGCGACATGTTTATCATGCTCCACGTCAAAGACATAAAGATCTGCGAGGAATATTAAGAAATCCAGTTTAACCAACACATCCTTGACCCTTACATGCACTAGAACGATAGGCCAATTGGATTACCACCTCGGTTTTGTGCAAAGCACCTAAATTGAGGCTTGCATACAAAGCATGGCAATGACATTTATTGAAGTACCTAAATGAAGCATGTCTCTTTCAAAATGTGTATTTCCTATCATGCAAGGGATTTTGAACATGTCTAGATTGCTACACTTAGGCGGTAACTCCTTTTGGAACAAAGCGATGACATGTTCATTCTTCCCATTCTTAAGCTTATTCTTAGCTCTCTCTTTTTTTCCTTTTCGCAACACATAATTCGGTAAGAAATTTAGCCTAACTATGATTTTTTTCAATAGCATTCAAAAGAGGGATATTTACCTCACATTTATGAAAGATTTTGTAGATGTCCTTGTTCTCTTTCCGTCGTTTATCCTTTAGAGCTTCCAAAAAAGGCGGTTCCGGAACATAAGATGAGACTTCCACCATCTTTATCTTCTTGTGAAAAGGGGATGATGACTCGGGAATGAAAGTTGATGTTTCAATGATGATATTTTCCTCAATCTCCTTCCCCTTGCTCACTTTCTTCTTGGCCAATTTCTCGGCCTCTTCTTTCAATTCCTTCTCAAACCCTTCTACCCTTATAGGATCATTATTAACAATTTCACCATCATCCCGGGAAGTAACAACATCCTTACAACTTTTCAAAGTGATAGCACTTGCATTTTGGCGAGGGTTCAACTCCGGTTTGGAAGGAAGTTTTCCCGAGTACATTGACTCCATCCGGTTCAAGATTTTAGCCTTTTGACTCACTTGAGTCTCCATGTTCAGTTCAACATTTTCTTGGAATTTATCTGCCTTTTCCGTACAAAAACTCAACCTTCCAATGGCTTGCATAAATTTATCTTTCGACATACCCAAACTTCCACCTTGATAATGGGGTTTATATTGAAGCCCGTGGAATTTTGGTTGAGAAGGCCGATATTGTTGTTGACCGGGGCTATAAGTTTGAGCATTTTTAACGCCCTGAGTATTTCCATACCGAAGATTTTGATGATTTTGATTACTCCCATTGTAAGACTGGTTTTGGTAGCTTTTCCCACCTTAGTAACCTTGATTCCCTTGATACCCTTGCTTGTTTTGGTATCCCATGAATATCACCTCCTCGACATAATCATCTTGCAATCGAGGACAAGTATATGTAGGATGCGGCGATGAACAAATTTCACATGACTTCACATGCGGTTAGTTCTCGGATTTAGTCATAAAAAACTTCATCATAGAAGTGGGGGCCAACATTCGTTCCTCAAGCTTTCCATTATTGGCGGGACACTTGTGTTGTTCGGATTTTTCCTTCTCAAATCGATTCTTGAACCAAAGGTCTTTGACTCCTCGGGTAACTCTTCATAAAGCTCCATAGCCACTCCCAAAGTCTTGTTCCCTATAGAACCACCAAAAGATCCCCTCATTAGCCTTTGCTCCTCGTCCAATAAACCATTGTAGAAGTAGTACACCAAGTCCCCTTCCGAGTAGGCATGGTACGGGAAACTCAAAAGGAGTTTCTTGAACCTATCCCAATAGTCTTAGAAAAACTCTTCATGCCATTAGAGGATGTTGATAATCTCCTTCTTCAAGGTGGAAGAATTTAAGGCCGGGAAGTATTTAGCGAGAAACATTCTCTTCAACTCAATCCATGAGTTTATTCTCCCCGGTGGAAGGTAGTGGATTCAATCCCTTGTGGCATCTCTCAATGAAAACGATAAGGCCTTCAACTGGTAAAACTTTTCATCCACTCACTCGGGAATTATATCACAACAAATTATTGAAAGTTAGAGAGTTGTTTGTTGAGATCCTTCCCTTGCCAACCAAGAAAGGGGGGTAGCAAGTGTATTAATCCTGATTTGAGCTCAAAGTGCCCATTCGACCCAACCGCCAAATCAGTGATGAACATCAGTTATTTCTCACGGTTGGGAGCCATGGTCTCCCTCTATGAAATTTGCCTCAACGGGACATTCGCTCCTTGAAGGTGAGGGTGTTGAGGTTCTCCTTCCGGATTCTCATCTCGTTGTTCATTCTGATGCTCCATGGAAGTAGAAGGTTCCGCAAAATGGTCACCAGGATGGGTGTTATTCACACTGTCTAAATAAAGCCTCCAGGCCCTTTTCAAGTTCAAATCTAACTCGGGGTCATAATGTCGGGGTTCTTGTCAAGAGGATTGCATACAAACCATACACCAAGAACTCGAACAATACGTCTCCAAGTAAATCAAAGATTAACTAAGAATCAAATAAAAACAAACTGGCATATTTTCACAAAATTTGCACATATTCACACATAATATGCTCAAACACTTAAAAATAAATTCATCTTCCCCGGTAGCTGTGTCAAAATTTGGGAGTTCATCGTCGTACCTCTCAAAGTTACAATTTATAGCCCTAAAGTACTTCGTAAATACAACTAAGTAGATAGTGGCAAATCGGGGTTGTCAAGGAAGAAGAGGGATTTTCCTAAGGTTCATAAAAGTAAAGAGAGCGGTAGGGGTGGTGGTGGTTTGGTTGGTTGGTTTTTCTAAGTTATGAAATTAAAAGGACAAAGATGCTATTATAAACAAGAGATTAAGCTAACCATGCAACAAACTACAAAGAGTCAATTAAACACAAATTACGGGATCTTGAAAGCAATTGATTTCCACTTCCGATCCTCTTATTTATCCACGAATCCACAACCTATCTACTACCTTGACTACTTGTTGTGAAGATAAACCTTCAATTCTTCTTCGATACTGGTTTACAAGAGTGAATTCAACAACTCTTGAAAACCTCACTAATGGACCCTTTAGCTGAGAAACGCCTAAAGATATCCCATTAATGACATTATGTACGAAGAATAAAAAAAGGTTGATAACACTTATAAACATTAAGGTAAATGCATGAGTACTGAACCAATCTAGTCATATACTAAGATTAATCAAGAAACTTCAACATTCAATTACTTCTCCTACTTGCTACCTTAAAATAAACATGACAAAGGATTCAAATTATCATATTTATCTGCTAATTATAACATCATAAACCCAATTAGTAGTCCTAATTCACGCTCTTGGATTCCATGTCAAAAGAGGAGAACATAGCTACTTTTACCCATTCCTAAAAAGTTATTATACAAGCATTTTCATATCATCAAACTTCCAATCACATTAATAACATCAACAACCAACATCAAAGCTCCATAAATGAACAGTAGACGAAGCATTAAATAGGTAGAAATGATTCTCAAGACATGGGCACGGAAACCTCAATCAATTGCTCCCAAGACTAAGGGTTTACCTAATACAAATCATACTAAAATTCATGGATAAATTCATACATAAACAAAGAGAGAAAAGATGAAAAGAAATAGGAAACTAGGGTTAGGAATGGTGGATTTTTGGCCAAGAGATGTTGTAAGAGAGGATAAGATAGAATGTATTCATAGTCCAAGAGTTTACCAAGAAAAAGTCAAAACAGTAGTAGCCAGGTGTGGGCTGCGCGCCTGTTGAAGTGCCTTGTTGGGCGTGGTTGGGTGCATGAGTACGCAGGGTGCGTGAATTTCATTCGAGGGGGCTCCCCCCTTCTTTGGGGTGCGTGGGCACACGACTTTGGGTGCGGGCTGCTCTCCCGGTCCTTTTCACCCGACCGGTCGGCTGGCCAGTCCTCTTTCTTCAATCTGGATATTTTTTTCTACCAAATCGTATTGGCCTTCTTTGTGAATCTTCATTCTTGAATCTTTTCATCATTGGAATGATCATGAAGGGCATTCCACAAACACATTAAACTAGAGACTTAAGATATAATTCCTAAAACATCATCCTTACTTTCTTACCAACAGAGCATCCATTATCCTTACATAAAAACTTAATCTATTACAAGTATGAGTTTCAAATGGGCTAAAATAATTGCGTGAGCACATCACTCATAATGACACAAATCCATTAGAATTAAAATCGGTCACAAAATGAATGATTTAGATATAAAAACCGAAAATGGTCATCTAAACCCCTTATGATGTAATCCTACCTAAATCTACCAAAAGAGATGTTAAATGATTTAAAAAAATACATACATTTGACGTTTCATCATCTACTCTATAGTTGATAGGAGTAAGAACATGAGCGACACTATAAATCTCTGTCTTTGACTGCGACCTTGCGGATTGCGAATGGCGCCAACATAATCACCAATGTCGTTAACCCATCGAATCTAGTTTCGGTCATATTTTTATCCCTTATATATATATATAAAAGAACTAAGGTAACTACTACTTTTTACCTCGATTTTGAACCGAGGTAGAATTTATACATTTTATTGTTGTTCTATTTATTTTGGTTTTTTAAGCATAAAAAATTGAAAGTATACATTCCTGAAAATTTAGGTTGTGGGTGAACAATATGATCGTTTGGTAGTTCTTTAATAATTCTTGATTAATTAATTTAGATGTCTAGAAAGAGGACTCGAAATGTGAAAGTATCTTGTTAACTAAACATACAAACTATTTTCTTCAATCTTCTTATCCCCATCTTCCCGATATGGTGAGATGGGAAACATTAGTTTTTTAAACAATATTTTTAAAGCATTTTTGTTGTTAAATAAGTAAGGATTTATCTCCATACATTAGTATTTTTGTTTGAGGTTATAGATTAGATTGTTGTGTTTGTGAAAATCACTCGAATTAGTTTTTTGTGTCAATGTTTTGTTCTCGATCTTATTGTACATATTGTGTTTTGGTATTTTTGTTTGTGTTTCAGTATTTTCCATTGATTTGGAGGCTTCAAAACTATGTTTTTCAAAATGTTTACAGTTTGGACAACATAGATCATAGATCAAGTGGTGTTGCTGTTCTTGAAAATTTCTGTTTGGCTAATGATTGATGTATGTTGCGCTCCTCTCTGCCAATTGGTCATGATTTTTGCATGAAACGAGCTAATATCCCCTAATAGTACAGACGATCAGTCTGCTTGACAAATAATTTAATTAGATATTCTTGAAATAGATTAATTATTACGAGAAGGTTGTTAATTTCACTGATTATAATTGTTGTTGGACATTTTTTCCACTAGCTTATGAATGATATTTTTAAAAAAAAATAGAAGAAAGAGGACTCGAAGGATTGCATGCTAGCTAGTGTGGTTATCATATTTTTCAAGCGATCACCAACTCATAATTCAAGAAAAGGTTATATTTGCTAACAACCCCATCGATACATACTTTTCATATGTTTCAAGTTGCATTTGTCAAAATGAAAATCAATGGCATGCATGCATGATAGAATCTGTCAAACAAATCTCAGCCGTAAACCATCAAAGTTGTTGAACTTCCTTTTCTTGCCAGTTATACTTCCACTTTAATTGTTAGTAGAGTCTCTTTGAGTACTCCATCCGTTTTATTTCTAAATACTTTGACTTTCACTGATTAAATTGAAAAATATTAAATTATTAATATTTTTATTAAAAATAATTAAAAATTGTGAAAAGTTAATATATTGAAAATATATGTTATAATGTATTTAACTATATATATGTATTATACAATAGTGTTTATATATATACTAGTTAAATTTTGAGGTTAAATTTAGGAAGTTTTTACTAAATGAATAGTTAAATTGCAGGTTAAAATGGGACATAACTAATGTTAGTATTACAGTAATAGAGTGGAAGTTTCCTAACCTCTTCTCCTCTTTTGCTTAAACTTTCTGTTCAATTTGTGACTTTTTCAGTAATTTGAAAATGTCCAATACCAAAGAATGCATAAAAAAGATTAGTCGGTGACACGAGAATCCAATATGTCGAACCAGGGACGAAGGTGGCGGATTCTGGCACTCCATTGCTTTTCTCCAAAAATAAAAATACGAGCATGTTTTACGAGGTTAAATTTCCATTTTTTTATTAAGAATATAAGAAATTCTTTCCTCGTAGGAGAATTTTTATACATCAACTATTATTGACACACTTTTCATTTTGAATTGTTTTAGTTACATTCCAAATATATCATAGTTTAAAGTAGTTTTCACCATTTCATTTTACTTTTTATTCCTCTTCATTCATTTTGTCATGTACAATTGATATCTTCTAAAAATTTGTGTGAAAAAGTGATATGCCACAATTGAATGAACAAAGGGAGTATACGTTATAAGAAATTTGACCTTTTAACTTAGTTACACGGAGGTTTTTTACTTTAGTTTTTCGATTTCACCTTGATTTTATGGGGGGGGGATGAGGTAATAACCCTTGAACAATCGTCGTAAAAAATTCATTTTCTTGTGCTGGTGGTAAATTTTATAAAGATTGTAGTTTCTTTATCCTGTTTGATTTTAGATTGTAACCATGTATATCGTGATGTATAGGGATGAATAAAAAAGCTCTCATATTTATAATATTTTACATGGTATTGAGCCAAAATTTGGAAGCTTAAAATACTTTCAAAAATCATAAACACTCTCGCAGCACATATGTTGTCGGCTTGTTTTCCCCATCGCCGCACCATCTATAGCTGCCACCGTGAAATTCCATCATCTCCAACATACCAACCCCCATCATGTTCCCTAACGATCTTGCAAAATCCACTACCGCCGCCACTGTTAGAATCTCAATTACCGGTTATGCTCAATTATCGTCTCCTGCATTCGCCAATGCCTCATCCTTATTGACCGACCACGAATGGAAAATTTTTGGCCAATGCACTATGGATTTTATTCTCAATAATTTTCTAAAATAAAAAAATAGACAAAATATCTAATTAGTCTACTTTACTTGGAGTTTTTACAATAGACCTTGATATCATATGAACGACATGGATATTTTCCATGATTTACTCCTGTTGATAATATTGTTGTGATTTTGCCATATGGATTTCTCTTTATTGTCGTGTAACATGTGGGTGTGTATTTTTGGATCATAGTTCTTTTTCGAGTTTAATTTATTCCAAAATTACGTTGCAATTTTTTTGTCTTTTGCATAATTAACTCTTGCGTAAGATGTCTAGTTTTGCTTACCAAAAGGTTATGTGTATAATTGGATGTTAATTCGAAGGCATTGATTGGCACAACTGAACTGCATGGTTTGGTTTATTGGTTGGGTCTTCACCGCCTATTGTCTTTTCTGTTTTTGTGCCTCTTTGTTCTCCCATACATGGCTTCACCAATTTGGACATCCATCTATTCGGTGATGTCTTCTATTCCCAATTTTAAAGTTAGTTATCTATAAAAAAAAAGTAGTTCCTTGCTCCATTTTTTATCGAGCAAAACAACCCATAAATAGTTTTCCTCTGAGTTCTCATTAATCTTGGAAGTTATTTAAATTAATCTATTGTGATGTTTGGGGGCTTTATAGCTCACAATCTTCTATTGGAGTTTATTTTTTCATAACTATTGTTGATGACTATTTCCTGGGTTGTCGGGGTATATTTTTTATTTTCCAAGTTCAATGTAGCTGTCAAGATGAGGGCATTTTGTGCTTTTTTTTAAAACATGGTTCAATCGTCCAAGTCAATGAGTACGAGGTGAAATGAGATTGAACCCTTGCCTCTTCATTCATTTTTTGGCGAGGCCAGAATCTTGTTTTAAACATCATGTGTTGAAATGTCACTGCAAAATGGCCATATTCGTAATACACATCACCATCTACTCAACGTTGCACATGTTTTTGATGTCAAGCTCATTTGCCGATTTACTTTTGGGGAGAATGCATTCTAAATGTTGTTTATCTAATTAATAGAACACCAACTCTTTTTCTCAATGGATGCATGGCTCATCAAATGTTTCATGGGCATGTGCCTAATTATGGGCTCTTCCAATTTTTTCGGTGTCTATGTTTCGCTTCTTTTTTCCCTTGAAAGTGTGATAAGTTTGCTTCCTGCAGTAGAAAGTGCATCTTTATTGCCTATCCTAATGGCAAGAAATGTGGCATGTTTATGATCTTGATTACCAAACTGTGTTCGCAGGTCGTGATGTTATTTTCAAAGAATAATATTTTCCATTTGTTCAATTTTCCAAGCTCGCTTCAGTTACATATATCTCAAATTTTGTATTGCTTCCCACGATCTCTGATGAGCTACATGTCAACTCTTCTACACTGTCATGGGTGTTTTTCCATCACCATCGTTGCCTCCTGAACCACATTTTTGGCCAATTTCATCCGCTTCAGAGGTCAAGGTCCCACTGCTTCTTCCCAAAGTTCATCACAGTACGCGAGTTCGCGTGCCTCATGCTCATTTGAAAGATTGTGTGTGTTAATCTAAAAGCACTGGCGATTAGCCATGGTGGATAAAAAAATTCTCTTGAATGTAATGAGACTTGGACAATGTGTCCTCTTCTACCTAGAAAAACTATCATTGATAGAAAGTGGGTCTTTTACTTCAATTACAAACATGATGGTTCTATTGAATGTCATAAAGCTCGTCTAATTGTCCTTGGCAATTGTCAAATCGAAGGTACTAACATTAGTGAAGCTTTTGCACATGTTTCCAAGATGAGTTCGGTTTGCATATTGTTGTCTGTTGTTATTATCAAGGCTTTGGAACTTAATCAAATGGATATTCACAATTCCATTTTACATGGTGATCTTTAATTAGGAGGAGGCTTATATGAAACCAACTCTAGGTTATATTGTTTCTTCTCTGGGCCTAGTATCTAAGTTACATAAATGGTGT
>JAULKK010326180.1:0-11134 GCA_032355705.1 Rubia peregrina | reverse complement strand
TTCTAGTCTGTCTGGCCATTCAGAATTTAACACAGGGGTGGAGGATTCTGCAATGGGAACACAGACTATGAATTTCCACAATCAATCCCTTTTTATAGACCTTTTGTCATTAGTCTGGTCAACCTCATTGACCTTTTGTAACCCCCACTATTTTGGATTACCGATGGTTCTGGAGATCCATTAAAACAACCCCAGCTCATCATCGATGAGTTTTCAAATTTAAAAAAAAAAAGAAGCTTGGATACTGTATAGTACCATTTCGTTGGGAGCTAGTGATAAGCTCATACAAAATCTGATTCTTTATAAAAGTTTGTTTTCTATTATGCTTTCTTCGAATGGTAGTTATCCATTTTAAAACTAGTTGCTGCTTAAAGAAGTAACTGCTGCTGATTAATTTGCACTTGCACTTGCCTTTATTTCTTATTAATCTTCTCTGATGTAGTTGAGATTGTAATTGGATGATTTTGTTTTTCTTATGATCTGATTAGACTAATTTCTTGCTCCATAAATAAATGAAAAGGTTCATACTGAAATTACAAGTGTTGATAGATACATGTTCTAATTTGTTGCTACTTTGTGCATATTTTTGCAATAATCTCCGGGTTTTCAATCAAGTCTTCTGCAATTGAGCATTTTGATTATTGGAAGCTTTTTCATTTTGCACAACCAAGTATCTCCACAACTCAATCAATGTATGAAGATGTATCTTGGACTCGCACAACTTTAATGTCCCCTGCTTTTTAATTATGTTCGAGTTCGCAATATGAAGTTGTGCGGCTATGTGCTAGGGAATGGTTATGTCCTTGTACTTTTTTACAACATATAAGTGAATTGAATTTCGTTTGGATCTTGTGGATTGATGATCAATTATATTTTACGTAAACTTCCAACCAAAATCTCAGCTTTTATGTGGAAACTAACTAATGCAATATTGCCTTTTGATGATATTTTGATGTTTATGAGATTTAACATAGTTTCCATATGTTGTATGTGCAAAGAGAGTCCAGATTCATTGAATCATTTTTTTAACTCTTGTAATTTTGCTATTTCACTGTGGAACAGAGTTCATATATGGTTGTGCTTACCTGATCTTAATTTCATCTCTCTATGGGATAGGCTAGCATATTATTAGTCTTTAAAAGGTTTCACTGCCATTCACACAGAATTAATCTACATAATACCTTCATTACTTTGTTGGGAACTTTGGAAGTAAAAAAATAGTTTCCTGTTTGATAACTGTAAGCCCCAGATTGATTCTATTCTAAAGAACGTCAAAAATGAAGTATTCCGCTCCTATTTGATTAAACCAGTTTTCTCCATGTAACCAAGAGAATAAAGGATGGAAACAATTAGGTTAAATCCCACATTGAATGTCGAAACCTAAGCCAAATTTTAGGGCTATCTCATGGAAATTTCCATAAATTGGTTACAAAATCAATGTCGACGCCTCGTGGTTTAAGGCAGCTTCACATACTGGGATAGGTATAATGTGTAGGGATGCAAGAGGTGATTTCATCGCTGCAAAAATGGTCTATTGTGAGGTCGAGTCAGCTTTACAAGCTGAGATGCTGGCTATTAGATTTGGAGTTGAGTATGGTAGAATGTTAGGACTTCTCTTGCTACAGGTTGAGTCGGACTGCATAAACGCCATCACCTATATCAGGGATCCGGAGCAAGCCCCTTGGAAACTCTATGATTTGGCTACTGGAATGAAAGACATTGCCTAAGGAATTACTCTGAAGCACACCAATTGAAAGCAAATCAACCTGCAGATGGCTTGGCAAAATTAAGTTCTCAATCCAAAAATCAAGAAATTATTTTCTCTTTTCATTCACTTCCGGACAAAATTAGGGGGTTATTGATTCTTGGTAAAATGAAATTTCCGAAAACTAGATTAGATTGATGTGTATATCTCGGAACCTACTTTGTCTTCATGCTTCTTTTGCAGGAAAGAGTTCAGTAGGCTCAAACTACCAAAGTGGCTCTCATAGACAAAGGATGACATCACCCTTCAAAGAATTTTGGAGTTGCATAAAGGCTCTAGCAGAGTCTTACCCACATCACACTGAATTTTGCTGCACCACTTATCAGTATTCTTTGGGGGAAAAATAGAAGATGTCAAGCCAATGTTTGCAATAAACACAAGGGTTGGAGATTGCAAACTTTGGAAATACTTTTTCTACTCTCAAAATGTATCTAGTTTAGTATTAGACACAGTTTTTGTAAGGCAGATGTTTTTTTTACTCATCTGCTCCAACAACAAACAAATGTCTACTTATCAAATTGTTAAGGATTGGGGTCCCAAATAAATAACCTTCCACCAATGGTGGTTTTAAATTTAAAAAAATCCGTAAACTGTAATGTTTGAAAGTCTCCTCCATGCGGGATTAATTTTATTAAAAAATTGAACACACTTTATAATATTTTCAATTAGAAAATACTTAATGTTATACTCAGTGTTTAATCACACTTTTTTTTCTCCACAAATACTTTTTTGATATAACTATAATATGATCATGGCTAACACTTTAATTATTATTATAAAATGTGGTAATAAATTTTATACCACGTTTTCATTTTTCTACTATATAACTATATTATGTTAATTGATATGTAATTGTGCTACATAAATCATTTTCTTAAAAGCATTAATATCCTGCGTAGTTATAAAATGTTGGAATATGGTTTGTACATAATGTCACAACATATTCTTTGAAAGACACAATTTTTCTGTTGTATTCATATCTATTCTATAATCACACAAATTTTGAAAATTCAATTTTACTAATAAAAAAAAGTGTCATAATATCCCTCAATTACCCAGCAACATAAAACTGTCTTTAAAAATTTGTTGGGAAAGACTATTTTTTAATGGTGCCATAACATTAAAAATTATGCATGCTCGCCGTTTATAATTCTAACATATATATATATATACACATGTCGACCAACTTTATTTTTGAGTGGAATTTTCATTTTAAAATCTAAAATTAATGAATTTTTTTTATACAAATGAAATATTTATAAATTTAAATTTAATTTATACGCATTTATGATATAAAATACTAATGCATATAATTATACCTAAAAACTCTCAAAAGTAAATCGATCTTACCCATTAAAAATTCAATAGATTAATTGTTTGATTATATTTTTATAAGAAATAGTAAATTCATCATGGAAAAAAAGTTAAAATAAAAACAGTCGAGACACACGTAGAAGAAGTTTTTAAAAAAAAAAAAATTGAATCCCGTTCATCCTCACAACATTTAATCACAATCTGAAAATAAAATTTTCAAGAAAAAATGGCGAATCAACTACTTTGCTGTGGGAGTTAGGATAGAGAAAGTTGTTTTTCATGGCGGTTGATAGAATTGGTTTAATACTGTGATTCAGATTCTACTAAGTGGTTGATAGAATTGGTTTCATACTGGGATTCGGATTCTACAATGAAAGCAATACAATAACATGCTAAGGATATTCAAGCTGTATTAGCGCCTGTTGATAGAATTGGTTTGATACTGGGATTCGGATTCTACCATGCAAGAACATGCTAAGGATATTCACGGATAGGAGGTTAAGCAGTCTAGAATTCAATTGTGATGTAGTGGTTGCGCAAGTTCTGGGTTGGAAAGAAAAACAATAATTCGAATTTCAATAGGCCAAACCAAATTTAAAATACAATTTTTAGATATCCAAATTGACTAAATCGATTATTGAATATCGTTTTTTACTTGGTTTTGGATATTGAAACTCAATTAAAAAACTGACTCGAATATAGAATTGCAATTAAAAAATAAATTAATTATATATACTAATAATATAATTAAAGAGATAGTCTCATGTGAGGCAGCCTAAACTTTAGGCAGGGGCCTTTATGTAATTCTAGCTATATTCTACCTCCAGGGACCTATCTCTAATAATTTTATAAGAACATATCGCTAATATTGTTCAGGGGCTTTTTTGTCCAATTTTTCTCCATTTTTCCGCTAATAATTTGAAATTGTGTATGGATTTCTTCCCACTACACCTCTTGACTTACTTCCTTTGAACGTTAAACAGGTAAAGAATATAGATGGAGAACAGAAAGCTGACTACATGAAAAGATTACATGAGACGGTGCGATTGCGAATTGAAAGAACCAATGCACAGAATGCTTCTCGAGCTAACCAAAACCGGTGCCCCATGATCTTCCAAGAAGGCGACTGGGTTTGGGTTCATTTGAGGAAGGAGAGGTTTCCGGATGCTAGGAAATCTAAGCTGAGTCCACGAGGGGATGGACCTTTTCAAGTATTACAACGTGTGAATGACAATGCTTACAAGATTGATCTTCCCGGAGAATATGGTGTTAGTGCTACTTTCAACGTTGCTGATTTATCTCCATTTACCTTTGACGATGATTCAGTTTCGAGGGAGAAACTTTTCGACCAGGGAGGGAATGATGGAGTAAATATATTACACTATTCATATGGCAACATATTTCATTATATATGTTAAATTAGGTAGTCTTCTTGTGTAGGATAACTGCGTGTGTATACTATTTACCGAACGTATAGATCGAGAGAGCCAGATAGTGGCGGACATACACATCTATACGAGTGCATCATCATAAGCCCGTCGTGAATAATAACATGGTGGTCAATGTCACAAAGGCCCTCATAGATAGTGTGGTTCTTCCATTCCTAGAAACTGAGGCAAGGACGGTGGACGAGGCGTTGGGAATATTTGTGGAATAGCCCCTTCATTTGGTGGATATTTTAGAGAACGGGCCAATAAAGAAGTCATAACATGATAATTGATATAAAATTAAATGTGAGTTGAGACAAATGTTCCGTACATAAATTTTAAGGTTGTTTTAATGTAGATCGAGACAAGGATTAGTAGCTCGGCAAAATTACCCAATCCACGTGGGGATCCTAAATCAACAAATACTTGTGTTTCTAGAATGAAGCCACCACCATAAAATCTCTCGAATGATGTTTCCCTGAAGAACATCCACACAATTGTGACAGCACACTCTCCCTCGTGTTTGTACAAAATTCCCGTTGAAAAAGTGATTATTTTTTGGTACAATGTAAATCCTATTATCCAAAAGGAGGATTTGGAATACTTGTTCAATTTCAGTAATGTGCTACCACCCGTGATGCAACTACATTGCTTGTAAGTATTAAGGCATCACCCTAACTTTAATCCTAACTTGAAAGGAGGATCTAGCCACCTGTGTAGCTCTTGCTTGTGTATAGGCTCTAACCATGTACTACAACAACCATATTTATAGGCTCTTGCATGTACAATCCATTTCCAAATTCAAAGGTTAGATAGGGCACTTTCCCTATTAAATATACAACATGACCATGTGGTGATGGAGGAGCGTTTGGCCTATTTGAGCTCACGGTTAATGCAAAAGGACAACTCCATATACATCTCACCTTATTACGAGCGGTGAACCATCTCCATTTACTTCATTAGTCTTGTTTGGATTCTATTCAAGATTATGGGATTGTATTGATTTAATGATGATTTCATTTTTGTAGCAAACATTAGATGGTGGTCATCATCGTTCTTTCATCAAACACGGTGTCTGGTACGATCATTTACATCAAATGCCCCTGGACAATATTTCATTAGCAATTACTAAGGTGATGACAGATCACGTGATTACCAAGCATAAAGGATGCACATGGAAGTCCCTCAAGGTTAAAATTAACTTCAAAATTATATTATGAAATTAGGATTTGCTAGAAGGTACTTAACTACGTGTTTGTGAATAATTTGTCTATTTGAATAGCATAAAAACAAGTGGGTGTGTGGGAAAGTGGTTACTACTGCATGCGCTTTATGAAGGACATGGTCTTGCTTGTGAGAGAGAATCAATTTCCTCTACAACATGTATTTATTTTTATCACCTATATATTTAGTCTAATCAATAATATCATGATTATGCACAACCTATTTATCAGTTATGATGTTACTCGTTGTTGTAGTATATTTCTGAGGAAAAAGCGACATACCCCATCAAACTTTTGAAGGATTAAGTTTCTATGATTAATGTAGTAACATACAATATGAAAGGCGTTCAACGCTGGGACCTTTTTTCTATAAATATAAATTTCTTTATTTGAAAGTTTGACAGATGTCGCGTAGTATCTATTACAATTTGGCTAAAACGATCACAAACAACCGACATCGCTCATTTTTTGCAAGGGTTATTGACGGGACACTAAACAGGTCGACGTCGCAGCATGAACCACGATATAGGAAGTGACATCGCAGAGACGATAGAATAGAAAAGAAAATTAACCGTAATCGGATCTATACCTACAACATCGGTCTTTTAAAATGATGTCGTGTTTTTTGACATGCCACATCATCATCTAACCGATTCTGACCACCGCAACATTGAATAATACGATGTCGCACACTCTCATTTGCTGCCAACAATGTATTTTCTCAATGCGGCGTCACTCAATACTCAATCATGGAATCGGGAAATCATATCTTACACCGGTTTCTTAGGGAAAAAACTGATGCAAGAAATAAAATTAACCGCGGACAAAAATTATATTGAGCTATGTCGCTTACAAAATCATGTGATTTCGCATAGAGTTCAGATCAACGTCGCACACTTTATTGTCAACATCGATCACCACGATATCGCACGAGGATATGGGAGTTTGGAGGTTCAGAATTCAAACTGACGTCGCTCAACTGTCGGCAAGGTCATCGGTTAATGAGTATTTACCTCGCTTCTTTCCATGAAAAACTGAGGTAAAATATACTTTTCACCTCAATTTAAAACCAAGGTAAAAATTTACTTTTTATTACACCAGAATTTACCTCAATTTTTAGAAGGGTGAAAACCGAGGTTAAAAGCCCTGTAGAACCGAGGTAATAAGTGTTGTCTCTTGCAGTGGGATTTTATTGTGGAAACTATAGTGGTCATTATGGTCGACGGAGGGAAGGAGTCCGAGGAGACATGGAAACTCTGTGTAGATGGATCATCACACTCAGGGAGAAGTTGAGCAGGCATATGGCTAACTAGCCCTGAAGGAAAACACCACCCATATGCACTACACTTTGACTTCAAGGCCACAAATAATGAAGCCGAATATGAAGTGATGATTAGCTAAAGAACTAAACGTCTGAAATCTGGAGATTTTCAGAAATTCCCAAATATTGGTCGAACAAGTCAAGGGGGAATTCGAGGTTAGGGAAAGGAGCTTACAACGCTAACTGGAGGTGGTGAGGCCCCTCCTGGAGTATTTCATCAGTACACCCTAATGCAAGTCCCCCGAGAAAAGAACCACAAGGCCTGGTGCCTTGAGAAAATTGGCCTTTTGGGACCTCGATCTGCAGTTGCAAAGACACCTATTGATGGAAATGCTGATCAAGCATAGCTTTGAAAAGGAAACAATGATGATAGTAGATGAGGAGAACTATTGGATGACACCAATCATGAACTACCTTCGTGATGGTACCCTCCCCGAAGGTAGTGTCAAAGCAATGAAAGTCATATTGAAAGCCCGTAAGTATGTGATCCACAAGAACGTGCTCTTCCGGTGAGGCTATCTATGACCACTTCTTCGATATGTAGCCCCCATGAAGCTAATTATCTTATCTGCGAGACTCATGAAGGAGTACGTGGAAGTCATCATAGGGCTTGGTCGATAGAAGAGAAGCTCCTCTTGGCGGGATATTACTCGCCCAAGATGTTCGATGATGTCAATTGGCATATCTAAGACTGTCAGCAATGTAAAATACATTCACTAATCATCCATATTCCTCAAGAAGAAATGACAAATATACAAAGCTCATTGCCATTCTACAAGTGGGCATCTATCTAGGCATCTGGAAACTTTCAGTACCTAATTGTCGTTGTGGATTACTTCACAAAGTGGGCTGAGACCGAAGCCTTAACTAGCGTAAAAAAAGAAAGGCAGTAATTTCCTTATGCTAGAAAAACATCATCTATCAATTCATAATCCCACAAACCATCATAACTGATAATGGATCCCAGTTCGTTAGTGACCCATTCAAAAGCTGGTGCAAGGAGTACAAGATACGTCAGAAGGTCACTAGTGTGTACCATCCCCAAACCAATGGGAAAGTAAAGGTTATGAATAGGACTATTGTAAATGGAATCAGAGCAAGGCTTGAAGGAGCGGGAGTAAATTGGATCAACAAACTGCCCATCGTGCTATGGTTGTATCAAATGATGAAATCTTCCTTTACAGGAGAAACTTCGTACGGCCTAGTCTATGGCTTGAAAGCTGTAATACCAGCCAATATTAGACTACCCATTTTCACGAGAATCGCCATCAGTAACAAAAAAACCAAAAGGTCAACGATGAACAACATCGGTTGGACCTTGACCTTCTCGAAAGAAAAAGGGAAAAGGCATCCCTCCATGAAGAAAAAGTGAAGGGGGAGGTCAAATGTTATCACGATCAAATGGTTAGGAAAATCAAGTTCTCTCCAGGAGACCTCGTGATGATGAAAAATGGGAAAAGCCGGAAGGATCCCGAGGGAAAACTGGCTGTAAATTGGGTAGGACACAACAAAGTTGTCGAAGCACACCCCGGGGGCAGCCACGTGCTGGAGACTCTCTGAGGCGAGTTAATCCCCAGAAGATGGAATGTCTCCAACCATCAAAATTATTACTCTCTGAAGTCTCTCTAGATTCGGTTAGTCCAGGGAGTAGCTTAGCAAAAAAAAGCTATAGGCATCGACTAGGACCTTAGGCTGGGGAATAATGCATCCCATCCTAAAATGACGTTATAAGTCGAAGAGGTACCCCTATTTTTTATATCAATCTATTAAAGAGTACTTTTCTAAGTCATTCCAATCTATTTCATTCACCTAATTTTGCTACGAATCAAGGAGGTCGAGGCCTATTGAAAAATGCCACGATGGCTTACAAACAAAAAAGTTAAATCCCATACATGCATTTAAAAATGTCACGATGGCTTAATAAACAAAAAGGTCGAATCCCTTACATGAGTTTAAAAATGCCACAATAGCTTACAAACAAAAAGGTCGAATCCCTTACATTCATTTTAGAATATCACAATGGCTTAAAAAAAAGATCGAATCTCTTACATGCATTTTAAAATGCCACCATGACTTACAAAAAAAGGTTGAAGCCCTTACATACATTCAAAAACAGAAATATAACTTACAAGTCATGGGGATAAAGCCCATGTTCCTATCTAAATACTAAGAGACGGATGATGCCCTCCCCCGCCTATTTACTAACATAAAATACTAAGAACCTATTAATCTCTAGGTGGATATTTTCCCAAGGGGAGAGGTGGAACCCCTTCAAAAATCCCAAACCTTATAGGCATTATAGCCATTAGAAAATCCTTATCTGGGTCAGGTTGCTCCTCACCCAAGTCTTTGACCTCTAGTCTTTGAACAGCATTAGAAGGACCATCAGCGGACTTTCAGGGTTCTCAATGCAGACCAGCCATAGCGGCATCTTCTTCCTCTTCTATCGCATTGCCGATAGGGACGATGCTACCCCCTAGCCCATATTGAGAGTTTTTTCACGACCCTCACTAGTGGAAGGGGTTTTTTAACCGGTACTAGCAGCGGGCACTTGACCGAAGGCTGTGCCACCCCTTGGTTCAAAGAGGAATCATTCTCGCAACTAACCCCATCAGATTTTCCTCGACTAGAGGCACTACTGCCCTCTCTTGGCTTAAAACACCCATTCTTTTGCACCCAAACCACACCTTTGGAAGGGGGTTTTGGCTTGAGAAGACTCTAACCTAATAAAAATCCCTCGAGCGGGATAAGCTGATCAAGCCGAGGTAGCTAGAACAGTCCATTTTTCTTTGCCAGGACGGTGAGAAGAAGTACAACCCAAGTGAGAGAATATGGAGATGTTCCTCATGGACGAAGGTCTGGGGGGATTATACTTCTGGGAATTCAAAGCCCCATTTTCCTTCTGGATTTCGTCTATCCACCTCAGGGCCTCATCATAGACAGAAGCGTATTTAGAGTTTTGTGAAGCCCACGATTCCGATAATCTCCACGGTCTCTTGGAGATACTCCTCAAAGTTTACGACCAACTTTGCTCGAGCATTCTGAGGCAGAGACTATAGGCTCAAAGGGTTTTCTTAAAAACCGTAAGCTTGTTATCCCGCTCATCTAGGTTATTCTTTACCCGATCCTTCTCCTCATAGCTGCTCAATAAAAGCTTCCCATTTTCCCTAACAGTTTGCTCCAAATATGCCACTCGAGACTGCAGCTCTTGATTCATGCGTTTCCACTGGGTGAGGTCTGCTGTAGCTTGACGAATGTAGTCACGCAGCAAATCACAGTTATCCGAATGCTTCTTGACTTCGCGAAAATAGTGCTCGATCATCTCTTGCGAACGATAAGAATATGCCCCTTTAGAATCCCTGAAAGCTTTAGCGGCCCATAGGCACTCTTGTATCAAGCTAAACCCCGAACCAATAGTAATTTCAATGAGAAGTTAGTTGTGCAGATCGAAAAAAAAGTTGGTGGTCATTGAATATCCCATCTCTGAAGTAGCTAGACTATCCCTCTCCTCTCTCATACGGATGAGGTCATCGAGGAGTTCCTTCTGCCTATCCTGGTGGTAGCTCCGCCATAAATTTTCTCTCAAGCTGCGTTCAGCTCATCCTCGAGGCGGTGAGTAGAATACCTATATCTCCCAGCATCCAAGTAATGCCCCCATGCCCAATCTTCAACTTCATGATACCACCTCTTCATCAATTGAAAAAATAAATTAAAGATTGATCCCCTTTGTGTTTGAAGAGGGCGATAAGGCACCACAGCTAAAAACTACAAGGCAAAAAAGATTTTTTTTTTTTAAGGATAAGGAAAGAAAAATATGTGTTGATCATAATAAAAAGAGAGAATGGGTTACACTAAGGAAACTTCAAAAAATAATGCCTAATAATGAGAGTTATCATACACAAGGCCTTAAGCTAGAATCTTACTTCGATGCGATAGGCATTTTAGTAGTCGTATACCTGGGAGTATCAGGAGGAGCTCGTGGGTCGGCCATATTTTTCTTTAGTTTGTGTAAAGTCACGTGGAATGGAGTTATGGAAATATTATAATGACACGTGTATCTCATGGATTAATTGGTTGGCAATTT